>JAQFXN010002089.1:0-13471 GCA_034693365.1 Liacarus xylariae
CGCTACCGCTCGCGTAGTATTTCACCTAACCTAAACTAACCTAGATTAAATAAAAATTAATTAATACTATTGATTTAGAGTAATTAATAATCAAATTTAATTGACGATGAATAGGATCACGATGAATTTTCCCCACGATGATTTGATCTACGATGTTTTGTTCCACGATGTTTTGTCCCACGATGTCTTTCCCCACGATGAATTGTCCTGCTACCTATTAAATAGCAAGCATTAACAAAAAATATATCACATGTTATTCACAATACTTATTACTATAATTTCAATATTTTTATAAGAAATATGCTTTTTATAGGAATATTCAACTCAAATAAAAAGATTATTTATTTTGAACCCCAACTAAATTCTTAATAATATGATATACTGTATGTGTAAGAATTTTCAAAGTGAATTCTGAATTCAATAAAGTTAATGTTAAATTTTATTGACTTTAAAAATATAAAATGTATGCAAAACTTTAGTTTTTTTTCAAAATGAGTCTATTTTTTATTATTGAAATAAAATAAAATTAGTGAACACTTGAATTATGACAATTAAACATGTTTCTTTAATATTTTTTTTAAATATTTTTGAGATTTAGACACAATATTTTAAAATATCAGTTCAAAGTTGCTGAGTATAAGTCGAAAAGTTTTGTAATTTTTTTTAATTGTTGAAAAGAGTACAGGACAAGTTAATAACTTCTGATATGTCCACTAAAACTTTTCTTAAAAGATTGAATAACTTATTTTTGAAATGAAACCAATAAATTAGTTTTTAAAATATAATAAAATATTTAAACTTTCAGTTCATTACGCAATTCTATTTAATGATTCAATTATAGGAATCTTCTTATAAGAGGAAAAACTAATGGTCTGAAAAGTTTTTGCCCAAAAGCAAAGTTCTATTTATAGTTAAGGATTTCAAAGAATATTAAGAGACGATGGAATTCCCATTCCATGTTTGGCTAATAATCTATATTTTTTCTTTCGATAAACGTTTAAACAAAAATCGGAAAGTTTTTTAACTCCGCTTTCGAAAAAAAGGAGTATTTAGATTCGTTTGCACCTCACCGCCACCTGAGATGGGAGCCTCCAATTGAATGGGAACCTATATTAATTAAAATGCAGTGAACCACTTAATATTTTTCTAGGAACCATGATAATGCTGTGGGATGGGAACCTATGATAATGCTATGGAATGGGAACCTTTATTAATTAAAATGCAGTGAAAAATGTGGCCGAAGGCGACATTTTGAACCACTAAATTTTTTCTAGGAACCATTTGAACCACTGCTATGGACTGGGAACCTATGATAATGCTAAGGATATGATTTATGAATTTAGCTTAATATTTTTCTAGGGAAGCGGAGTTATATGTATTAATGGTCATTCTTGTTTTCTAATTAAATATTAATTAATTGAAAGATTCGTTCGAATTTAAATCAAAATTACATTTTCTATTGAAAATTAGCTCAAATCTATTTAAAACATTTAATATTAAAGCTGTTAGTCTTTTGATTTGTATTCAAGTGACTAAAAAGCATGTCAAAGGAAGGATTCTAATTATATAATTCATTGATTGGGAAATAAATAAATTAAAACAAATATTCTACAACTGATACAATAGTGACGCACACATTGAGTAAAAGGATTTCTAATAAATTACTAGAATTACTAATAATTATAGATCTTTATTAGCATTTGAAAATTAAAGAAAAAATTTATTATTCTAACTTTAAAATCTAATTATAAAACTTAATGAGTTAATTGTTAGTCTACATCTAAATATTAATTTGCTATATAAATTCAATTATTCTTAATTAGTGTTGTTAAATTGCCGTAATTTAAACAATCTATCGTAAATTAAGTGTAATTTAAGATAAATTACCATTTTTTGCGTAAATTATAAAATTGAAAAATTACAAATAAATATTACATTTACTCTGGAAGAACGCCAAAATTTTTTCGAATGTTTATAAATTTTTAAATTATTTTATTCTGCTATGTCTACTGATAATTATCAAGATAAAAATTTGTGCTTATAGGGTAGTAGGGGAAGTTTTATGGGGGTGCAAATAATCAACAATTGAAATTTATTCTTTTTTTGAGCTAATCCAAGTGATAAAATGGCACAATATATATATATATCATTATAAACCGCATATAAAGACGCGTTCAACGATATATAACACGACTCTGGACATTGTAATCGGTAATTAATTTCGCTCCTTTCAAAAAAAATCTCACAATTATTTTATGGTCTGTATATAAAGTAGTTATTTTTGAGGTATCCGGACAAAACATCGCGGACAAAACATCGCGGATAAAACATCGCGGACAAAACATCGCGGACAAAACATCGCGGATAAAACATCGAATGAAAAAAATATCGAATGACAAAAACATCGAATAACAAAAACATCGAATGACAAAAACATTCCGGATAAAACATCGAAAAATTGTTTAAATATTTTTGATGATTTTGTTTAAATATTTTTTTTCGATTTTGTTTAAATATTTTTGAGGATTAATGCAAATATCTTATCAATAAATTTGAGTTTATAAGCCTTAATTTATATGCAGCTGTTTTTGGAAAAATCATGAGATTGTTATTACTGAGGTATATAAAGTGTAATTCAACTTAATTTATCATTTTTGTGAATTTATAAAATATTTAGAATATATAAATGGTATAAGAATTTGATGGCTTATATTAATAAAATTAAATTACAATTAAAATAAATATTTAATTAAAAACTTTATAAGATTTTTACATTAATCCTAAAAAATATTTAAGCAAAATCATCAAAAATATTTAAACCATTTTTCGATGTTTTATCCGCGATGTTTTGTCCGTCGATGTTTTTGTCCGCGATGTTTTGTCCGGGAACCATTTTTGAATTAGAGAAAATGATGAATTAACGACATTTTCTGGTTAATTTATAAATTGTTAGACCCTAACATTTCTATATATGCACCATGTTGTCCCCTCTTAAGGGTATATGCTCTCATATATATGATATTTCGACAGTAAACAATTAGCCATTTTAAGAAAATATGACATTTGGCACATTCTGAAGCTATGGTCACATTTTCAGATTCGAATATTGATTTTCAAGAAAAGATTAAAAATCAGAATATCCATTCAATTTTCGAGTTTGAAAATATTATTGTTATCTTCAGAATGTGTCAATTAGTCAGGAAAAATGTCATATTTCTTAAATTGGTTAATTGTTTTATGTCGAAATATCATATATGTGAGAGCATATAATAGAGGACAAGCGGGTACACATATAGAGAGGTTAGGGTATAACAATTTATAAATTAACTAGAAAATCTCGTAAATTCATCACTTTCTCCAACTCACAAATAACTTTACCTGATATTCAGACCACCAAATAATTTTCAGATTTTTTTGAGCTAGGGGAGGGGGTTAAATACCAAGGGGAGGGGGTTAAATAGATTTTACAAATTTAACAGTAAATCAAATTTTAAACAATTAATAACTCAAAAAACCATAAGAGATAAAAATATGGCTCCTAGTAACAAATTGCGCCATTTTACCCACTCTTTCTAATGATATTGCTAAACTTCCCCAATTCCTTAATCCGAGACCCCCTTTAATCTATATCTAATTTTTTTTATTAATCAAAGTTATTGAAGGTTAGAGTTTGAACTTCGGAATTTTAAATAAGTAGGGAATATATAATATTCAATTTTGATCTAAATTGATCCTTGTGCAAGAACATTTTTATAAATGAATTTCAAGTGGTGATATTTTAAGCCAAATTTATTGCTGTATTGCCAAATAAATAAAGATTAATTTAACTAAATTAAAACCAATTCAACTAAATTAGCACTTATTGACAAAATTAAATTTGATTAAATTGAAATAGATTACAAGCATGCGCCATTAATAAATATATCATCGCTTTCGTAGAAAAATAAAGGGAGATATTTTTCACTACATTTTAATAATTTGGATTTAGATTACTATAGGATAATCATGGGTTTCCGCCCCATTGGAAGCGATGGCGTTGACGTCAAGTTTACGCTAAATCTATGGAGGAGGTGGGGTGGGGTGGAAACGAATCTATATTCTACTTTTTCTTCAAAAGCGGATATAAAAATCATAATAACATCATTTGATAAACTTTTGTTCAACACATACTTTTATAATAAGAAATTAATTTATATCTGTATCTAATATTAGTAATGCAGACGAATGTAATTTTCAGCCCAATTCTGGTCTCTATTGCTTAGAATAAAATTTAGTAAATTTAATTAAGAATATTTGAATTAATCAAACTAGTATGATTTTATTGAAATGAATTTTAATAAAATGAATAAAATGCTTAAAAACATTAAACAAATTATGAATTATGACTACAATATTAAATATGAGAACTTATTTGTTATGCTTTCATTCAATCTATGATTAGATAAAGGTTTGCCAATAGATTATAACCAATAAATTGATTCAAACATTAATGACTGAAAGGATAACAATTAAATTCTCACATTTGATACATATTTGCAAACAATTTAAGAGAAGCAGTAATCGAATGCAAACCTTATTCAACTCATACTAAATATACGTAAAGCTAAAAATGATTACAAGCATCAGGGATGGGGAAAGGGGGTCCAGCCTGGAATAACCCCCTTTGATTTTGGCCGGATACCTCCAGTACGTTCGCGAGATACTCCCTCCCCATATCTATTTTGAGAAAATGGCGCAGAAGGCGCTCTTTTTGAAAAATATTCTATAAAATTCTGGAAAAATAACAGAATTTTGTCAAATTCTCTCTAAATTTGGTTAAATTCTTACAGAATTCATCATAATTTGCCTGAATTCTGTCAAATTACGTCATTTTAATAGAATTCTGCAAGAATTTGATGTTTGCGCAATACCCCCACCCCTGTCGGGTTTGGCGAAATTTATGACGTCATAGGCCGGAATACCCTCCCTGGCTTCGCCAAAATAAAATACCCCTGAGATTTCTTACTTTCCCCATCACTGCTAAGTATTCGGATGAATGGAAACTTGTGTTCGAAGTAAGCAAAAGAATTGATTCAATGGAATCCAATTATTATAATAAGTCATTCCATAAGTAATAAATAGTGTTTTTTATAGATTTGTTTATCAGTCAAAGTGTGCACAAAAGTTGGAATAAATCTTTTTTAAGCGATTGGGAAGGAATACATTGTATAGAAAGGGCTAAATCAGGAAATATTGTGACCAAAATTGAAACAGCAATTAACGCCACACAGCGTTGCGAATAATAACTAAACAAAACGTCACTAAAACATCGAATTATAATATACTTGCCATTAGACCTTTGAATGCCGGGCAGATTATAGAATCCAAACATGATTAATCAATGAGACTACTATTGTATTGAACGCATTTGAACCCTTATTGATATAGTTACGCACACTTCAAATTTAGCTCCATTAATTCATCCCATCATTTATTACCATAAAAGTAGAAGGGTTCTATGATTTGTAATATCCAGATAAATAGTTATATAGAATTTCAATGCATTTATGGAATCTTTTTTTAATCCAATCCCTTTTTAGGGGTACCTTCTCCCTGCACAACCGGGGATTTAAACCCGGCCAGGAATCACTGCTTGACTCAGAGGTATGACAGCGAGGATGTGTCACATTGAGAGAACACACCTGGGCCCTCCGTATAGCGAGGCTCGTGGCGATAGCTGATCGCATACTACCAATTGACGACCCTTGGTTTGGGTCCGTGGTCATTTTGCCCCACCCCAGGCCCAACAACCTGAGCTCAGAGAGAAAGATTGCTCACCCAGGGAAGGGGTTCGAACTCACTACTCTGTTGCCTGGGACATGGCCGTTAGTCCACTCGGCCACACTCCCAGAGCTATACATTTATGCTTAAGTATCTTAAATAGGTTTTCTATAGGATTCAAGTCAGGCGAATAAGCGGCTGTTTGATAACTCTACAGTCTAGTTTGGCTCCAAAATAAGCCTGAGTCTGATAATTAGTATGAATAGGTGAGTAATCATGTAGGATATAAGTCTGAAAATTATTGCAACAAAAAACATTATTGATAAACAATAGATGGACAAGTGAAGACAGGAAGGATATGGTGTCTCTATTAAAATGATCTTCACTGTATTTGTGTATTTCAAATCTGTGTGTTATGTTTACGGGAGCAGAGCTCGCACACAGTCTTGTAGCAAGGTCGTCTCCTCTTCCACTACGCTCCACCTCAAGTACCGCCTCCATCTCTGGAAACGTACTGCGACTTGGAGTACCACCCTATCCCCCGTATAGCACCAGTGCTCACAAGTGCAGACGACGCGCGCTCTCGAGTAGCGCATACTATAAAGACGACCAAGATAAGAGGATACAATAGATGCATTTGGTATTTAGTAGCATTGATATTAAAACCATTTAAAATAAATTTTAACCTAAAATGTTAACCACATAAGCTGGGAAATGAATCCAGTTCTTATATATCGTATTATTTAATTCGGTAATAATCCTTCAATTAGTGGCTAACCAGATCATTTTTATTTAAAAATGAAAAATTTTAAGAAAAATTTATTAAATAGAGGACAAGTACATGCATTTTTGAGACGAATTTATATTTTATTTTATTTCACAATTAGTCATTACGATTTGACTAAGCTGACTAACAAGAAAGGATATGGAGGTATTTCGAGAAAATTTTCTCAATATGCTATAAGGGTATAAAAATTCCAATTCCAATTCAAAATATAACAAATGTAAAAGGAGGATTAGGTAAAAATAAAAAATTTATCAATGGCGCAGAAGGGCAAAGAATATTGTGTAAAATCACTTACATGTGGCAGGTATTTACGCTAAACCCCCTTAGTGTCACCTGGTTAGAATTTAACACCTAAAAACTCTTTATAATATTATTTCGCTTTAAAACTCAAAGTAAAATATTCGATATTAGAATTTGCATAAAAATAAGCAAGAATATATTTATCATGTTTACAAGGTTTCATAAATTTTACTAATTTATAATGATAAAATTGTAGATGATTAGAATATTAATATTTAACCAAACTAATAAATTTCCATGATATTTTGAAGTAATTTATTAATCATAGGATCTTATTTACTGAAAAGTATTCGAAATTACTTTTTTATAAATCCTACAAATCTAAAAAGTTAAAACTTCACGTTCTTATATCCAGTTTTAAGCTTGCAGCTAAGAGAGCTAAAATACTGGACAATCTAGTCGAGAATCTTAACATTATACTTGAATTTATGAGAAGTTCTTTTATTCACCTCAAATATTTTCTGTCTACTGATATTGTTACAAAGAACAGCAATCAAACAATATATTAGCAGAGTGCTTTGACCGAGAGGTTAACACACTTGACAGTGGAAACTGGGTTGTGTGTTCGCATCCCGATTGACCCACTCTATGTTCATTTCTTGTCACTCATTAATTGAATAATATCAGTTCATGAAAATAAGCTTTATATCAAATTATATTAAAATCAGGTAAATTATAAGAAGTTCATTTAATTAAAAATTGTACTTTAATTTAAGCTGTTCCTTATGGTGCATACTTGACATAAATTACAAGAATTTGTTTAAACACATATAGTTTTAAGTAAATTGGTTTGAGTATTTAAAGTTTAATTTATTATCATATCTTTTAAATCTCAATTAGGATTTTATTAAAATATCAAATTAATTATTCAATAAATATTTATCATCAATTAATTTTTATTCAAATTGATCTGACAATAGTTTTATTAAATTAGTTTATAAAGTTTATACTTTTCCTCTGAACTAATATTAGAAGTTATATTGCTATACCTATCAAAATTAGCATGGAATTTAAAATTACCGCTAATATAATGCTCACAACATAAAATAAATTGTTTTACTTCTTTTCTAGTAGATGCGTTTGAATAAAATAAATTTTTTAACTGAAAAAATTTATTCTCAATTTCATCAGCAATGTCCAATACTTTTCTAATTGATGTTTCTATATCTATATTTTCTGTCTCTGAAATTATAGCTACAGAGTTCAATAATTTAACCAGGTTTCCACCGTTGTTTTTTAATTCTTTTTCAAATGAAAATACGTCATTTATGTACGACGCGTGCAATACTGTCAGTTCTAATAATCTTTGAAAGTTCTCATTATTCCACTCATCGTTTTCAATATAGATATTTTCCGAATACTCAAACAACTGAAGCATTTGATAGGATCCGGTACTTTTGATTTTAATCTGAAATTATATAAATATTTGAAATTGATTTATCATTCAAAATTAATTACTATTTTACTATTATTTTAAACATAAAATTATTAAGGATATTTTATAAATATATTACTACTGCATTGATTAAATTAACACAATTTAAACTTTCAATTTTTATTAGTTTAGGTCTTAAAATATATAAATTTCAAAAATAATATTCAACTAGCATATTTAATCGTGATTTTATTATTTACAGTTTTTTAATTTATGAATAGTAAATCATAAATTTTCTTAAAGAATTGAAAGTAGTTCATTTTAAAATTAAATAGTTAGGGAGGGTATTCCTGTCTGTGACCTAATATATTTTGTCAAATTTTGTCATGAGGATCAAGTAGAGGTGTATTATTCAATCGTCAAATTCTTGTAAGATTAAATTAAATATGATTTAATTTAATAGAACTTCTATTAATTCTGCAAGAATTTAACAGAATTTGACCAAATTTAGCAAGAATTTTAAAACATTCTGTTATTCTTTAAGAATTTATTCTATGCCGTAATATCAACTTTGTTACGAGGGGGTGAGGTATCTCGCAAGTGACGTAGTGGTTATCGGCCAACATCATTATCCTTGGCCGATCCCTTTTTTTAATGGAAATAAGATAGAATCATATATTATATATCCTACTTCATTATATGTTTCCATATAAAGCAAGCCATTGTATTTACTATAATAAACTTCTTCAATCATAAAACCATCAATAAATTCTTTTAAATACATAATCAAACGCCTTCGTTGTATTGCATTGTATTCATTGATTACATTTTCTAATAAACTATAATATGATCTGACATATGGCCGCCAATCTATCATTGATACGAATTCATCCGAATTCAATCTGTCTAAACATTTTAATAGTTGCTTGTACGTTGTTTTATTTTTTCCCAAATCATATCCTTTGTCACCCTGAACACAGTCAAAGTGATCATCCAAAATATTTATAAGTAAACACAATTTTCACAATACTTCAAATCTATTAAGTTGTTGACAATCGGGATAACAATAAGCCGGGAATATTACAATATTTCTGCATTTACTATACTCTTTATCAGTCATTAAACTTGAATCGAACTCATAATCCGACCATATATTTGCATTCTCATATGTATATAATTGATTAAACTTTAATTGTGATCTAGGTGCATATTTAGGAATTTTATATTTACGATCAACTAATCGAAAACAATTGAAAAATACAAATTAAATTTAATATTTATATTAAAATTAAAATTAAAAATTATATCTAATCATAAAAATATATTACTAGTGTAATATTATTTAATTATTTAAATACTGTCTTCCAAATTTTAAAAATTCCTGAGAAATGCTTTATTCTCACTCATTAGCTTTTAGTTTTTATATTTGCTTAATCAGTGACCGATAGACAAAATATCAATTTTAATTCAGACTGTAAATATTTTAAGATTATATTTTATCATATTATTTAAATTTAGCAAGTTTAAATACAGAATTATTAATTTACGTTCTCACAATTCTCTTTTGATTGTCAAGATTTGTGGATCTAATTACTAGATGCAAGTATAGATATTTATCAGTTTATTTAATTATCTAAAGCTAAGATGACCAAAAAATTTTAGGTTATTAATAAAGCTCCATGTAATTTATTTTTTAATTAAGATTAAATTATTCTCTACTATTCAAAAAGTTTATTACTATTTGTATTTCAATTTCAGCCAGTGATGTGATATGAGGGCTTTAATCTGATAAGAGATTGAAGCTCAATCACATCTACCAATACAAACTCAATAGATTTCAATGAAGTTCAATAGAGTTAGTTTTAGTAGATATGATTCAGTTTCAATCTCTTATCTGATTAAAGCCCCCATATCACATCACTGATTTCAGCTAGATTTGTCTGATAACTGAACTCAAATTCACAAATTATTCAAATCCCAATTACAATTTACTACAACAAAATTCAAATCATTTCCTAAAATAACACTATTTTTTGTAAAAATTTCAGTTTATAACTGACTGGCTATCTATTGAACATTAAAAAAGTCTATTAAAATAGGCTTTTGGCCTGAAAACGGGAACAGAACACCTAATGGATTGTCTCTACCATTTATTAAGCTATATTAAGTTATAATCCTTTAGAAAGATAAATTAAATCATTGAAAATTTATTTTGGAAAAATTATGTTTATATTTAATTTGGTGAAGAAAATTGATGATCATACATAATGTTCAATATTTACATTTAAACGATATACTGTAGCTACTTATAGATCATATTGTATATTGTCTATAATTAAAATATTATTATCGTAATTATAAATATTACCTGTTTCATACAAGTTAGGTGATGTTTTGCAACTGACTTCCATATTGTATAAAGTAAAATAAAAGATTTAAGACAATTACACGCAATATATTATACAAAATATATTATATCAATATAAAGTTTATCATGTATGGCATTTTATAAAAGTTTTTAATAGTTATTTCATGTGGAATTTCTAAATAATATAAATGTAGAAATTGGAACATGTTTGAAATTATCCAACTACTATTCTCAAAAATTGAGAACTCAATTATTATACTTTTTGTAGTGTCTAATAAAGTTAATTGAGATTAGGTTAAATTTTACTATAATTAACTTAATTATATTTAAACTTAACTAATTTTTCTTTAATATTTTTCATTTATAAAAATTCATTTAATAAATTAAAATAGCTAAATTAATTTTAAAAAAATTACTTAACAAAATGAAAGATGAGAATGCAACAATGTCATTTGACTCCACTTATAACAAGATTCTAAATGTAATCTTTTCTGGAGTTTCAAATGAATTGCAATTCACAAACAAATGGCTTCAATCGGTTTTCGATTATAATGTTCCGAATGGGAAACGGAACAGGATCAAAGCAATTGTCACTATAGTGTGCTTATTAGCTGAGCAGCAGAATAAGAGCTTGAATGAAGAGGACCTGGAATTGGCCAAAATTCTTGGCTGGACTGTTGAAATATTGAACGCGTATTTTAGACTTCTGGACGATATAATGGATCAGTCGCTTACAAGGCATGGGAAAACATGCTGGTATAAATTGGTAAAAAACGTTCTATTTACATTTAATATAGAATTTAAAGATCATTTATTAGGGGGAAATAATAATTAACATGATCAATTTTCAAAATAATATATTTTTAAATTAATTTATTTTTATAAGCGTTACAATGCTATTATTTTTAAGTTTTAAAGTAGGAATTAGTTTATTTATGATTGTCTACATTACAAAATTAATTAAAATCAATGAAATATTGCTAAAATATGGTTGATTTATAGTCTTTGGTGTAGAAAACACATTAAAAACCAGAGAATAAGCTAATGGGAATAATATACAGCTTGAAGCTAATATACAGTCTTCAAGATTTTAAAAGTTCAAGAGAAATGTTTGATTCTCACTCATTAGCTTTGTGTTTTTATATTTAAATAATTTTTTACCGAAAGTTTAACATTAATATCAAATAATTCAAAATAAAAACTTTGATACAATTACTTCTTATGAATGACTTGACTTGAATTAAAATTGATATTTTGTCTATCGGTCACCGCTTAGTCAAATATAAAAACTCAAAGCTAATGAGTGAGAATCAAACATTCCTCTGGAACTTTTAAAATCTTACAGTCTGTATAACCTGAATAATCTACCTAGATTCAATAGTCACTGATATGAAATGGAGAATATCAAAAATTTATGTTAACATGTCTTTACCCTCTTGGACGCGGAATCATCTATGTATACTCAAGGAATATTAAATCTGTCCAGCTAATAGACTACTTTTTTATTGATTTGCTTTATTTTATATTATTTGAGTAATCAGTGAACAATAGAAACAATTAGTTTTTACTATAAACTGAGTAATTCATAAAAACTCTTTATAACAAAATTTATATTTCAAATTATGTGGTATTACTATTAAACTTTCGATCACTAATTACTTGAAAAATATAAAATAAATCCAAACAATATGAAAGTAATTTATTAGCTAGACAGATTAAATATATCTCAAGTTTACAATTAAGTAATAATGTTTAATTGAAATCAAAATAAAAATTCTAAAATCTTCAATTTATAATCTGCCAGATCTGCTTGATTAATTTAAAATTAAAAATTAATTAGAATATTTTTATAAATTATTAATTTTATTGGTTTTTTTAATGAATTCTTAGATACAGTGGAGATAAATTTAAATTGAATTGCTATTAGATTTTCAGTACTCTTACAATGCAAATTTTTTTGTATCGGTAAAAAGTTGCAATTTTTATTTTTCTAATCAATAGAGTGACCGGTGATTACTCTATATATAAAATTTCAGGGTGTGCAATCAATCCCCAGGTATTTTTTGGAGGGTAAAATTTTGATTAATTAATAAAATGATGTCATTTTAACACGTTTTACTTAATATATATATCGTTGGAAAGGTAATTTCAAAGTGCATCTACATATGTACATTATACATATTGTATTTTATTCTAATTCTTTCAGAAAACATGAATAATTTCAGCTTCCTCAAAACAAAATAATAAAGTATTCAATAAATGCAGTTTGAAATTACCTTCTTAACAATATTTATATGACGCTGAAAAATTAGGTAAAAGCGTGTTAAAATGACATAATTTTATAAATTAATCAAAATCTGACCCTCCAAAACAATATCAGGCGGTTGGGTGTACACCGTGAAAATTTACACATTGAGTAATCATCGGTCACTCTATCGATTAGAAAAATAAAAATTGCAACCTTTTATCGACACCAAAAAAACTTGCTTTGTTAGAAACTTTTAGAGTTTAGCTTTATTTTATTAATCTATAACCGAGAGATTAATTTCGATATCAATTAATTTGAAATAAAATTATATAGAGTTTCTATCAATTACTAACAGTTCATTTCAAACTATCTTTTAGCAGGTGATCAGAGTTTAGTATAATAAAATATACTAACATAAAGCTAATCACCAAGAGTTTGATATATTATCCATTCAGTTTAAATATGTTTCCAGTTTAAATAATTATATAAATAAATTTTGAGAAAAAATATTGGAAAATCTAATATATTATGTTTTTTAAAATTTTATTAAATTTTCTTAATATATAATATTTTTTTTTTAAAAAAACTGTATTTCATTCTCTTATAATTTATTATTTTTTATTAAGGAAAAAG
>JAQFXN010002090.1:0-13468 GCA_034693365.1 Liacarus xylariae
TGTCTGCAACCAAAATTGCACACCTTTTGCCAGCATTAGTATATATCCATATAATGTTATAGATAGCTAGTGATATACTTTGATACAGTTGATTGAAGTTATTGCTAATTTCGGTGGTTTAACTCATTATTAATTAATATTTTCTAAATTTCATTTAATTTCAATCCAAATAATGTATTAGCTCTGAGGAAATTTTAATGTTTATAATTAAAAATATATGGATATATACTAAGGCTGGCAAAAGGTGTGCAATTTTGGTTGCAGACAACTGTATAAGTGCTGTTTTTGAGGACTCTGAAACAATTATACAAATAATTCGTTACAATTTTTGAAATTTATTTTTTAAAAAAAATTCTCTCAAATAATATTTAATATATTGTATATTTTTTTTAATTAAAATATAATTGAATTTTTTTTTAAATATAAAATTTCAAACAATTAGTGATTCATATATTAATTGTATTCAAACCAAACAATTAATTCATTGATCGCTATATTAATTGTATTTAAACAAATCATTCAAAACTCTGCCATATAATCTATCATGATATTTGTGAACGTTTTTATAGAGACTGGGCATATGTAAAGTCAATGTTTTCTGGTTGAATCAGTCTGGAATTGCTGCCAATGATATCAACTGGCAAGAAACAAAATATATTTAAAAAACTAATTTCTAATGTTTCAATTGAAAATCAAGCAAAGAGTCAGTGAATTGGATTTATTTTAAAGTTTAAAACATTTTTCTGATTATTGTAATTGCTATTCAATATGAATCACGATACCAATATTTTATTTAAGGATGCCCAATGGGGGTATAGCCAAAATACCAAAAATACCCCCTGTCTCTGAAAAATAACCAAAATACCTCCCTGTCTCTGAAAAATAACCAAAATACCCCCCTGTCTCTGAAAAATAACCAAAATATCCCCCTGTTTCTGAAAAATTTCCAAAATACCCCCCTGTCTCTGAAAAATAACCAAAATACCCCCCTGTCTCTGAAAAATAACCAAAATACCTCCCTGTCTCTGAAAAATAACCAAAATTTTCCCTGTCTCTAAAAAATAACCAAAATATCCCCTGTCTCTGAAAAATAACCAAAATACCCCCTGTCTCTGAAAAATAACCAAAATACCGTCCTGTGATGAAGAAAAAATAGGACCCCCACCCATCTAGAAACTTTGGAAAAAGGAGCCGAATTCGCCGTTTTTGCAAAATAATTTGTGAAATTCTTAGAAAAAATAACAGAATTTTGTCAGATTCTGTTAAATTCTTGCAGAATTGGTCGAAGTTCTGTTAAATTACGTGATTTTTAATTAAATACTGCAAGAATATGGTAGTTGAAACCCCCCTATACCCCCGTGTGATTTTGAGGCTCTTATCAGTACCCTATACCCCCTGACTTTGAGTTCATTGGGCATTTCTAATTTTATTGAAATACTTAATCAAAAGTCAAGAGGTTTTATAGTTTAAAAATATATATTGATGGTAAAAATTTCTCTTTATATGTAATTCACAATATATTTTGGTCTAAATAATCAGTTGAGTATTTAAGCTATACACTTTTTTGCAACCCCTGATAAACATAGAGATTTACTGGACTACCTGTACGGAATTGTGTATAATTTTAGTTTTAAATTAAAAATTTATTTTTAGATTATTAATTTAACATCTTATATTGATTTAACTGGTTCAAAGTTGATTGCTTATTTACATTAATAAAATGTATACCTAAATTAAGGACTATTTTATCTTCTGATCTTTAATCATATTTTACAAATATCTTATTGTGTATTTGTATACAAGTAAATTTTTTCTTCTAGGAAATAACTTAGGAAGTAATTTAATATTTAAATTTATGAATTATTTGGCATCTTGCTATGTTTTTCCCTAGCTATGTTTCTCCTAGCTATGATTTTTCCTAGATATGTTTTTTCCAAGCAAACTTATGTCAGCGTTTTATGTAAGCGATGTTTTGTTTGCAATGTTTTATTCAGGGATCCGAAAAAGAATGAGTTCAATTTTAGGATTCAATTGATTACATCAATTGTTGATTACATCAAGCGTTGACTATTTCGGTAGTTTACTGTATTTCCTCTAATATTATAAACAGCTTTGTATTGACTTATTGAACCAAATTATAATTACCATTAATGACCATAATCTCAATTATTAGGAGCTCTATTATCTTTATGTTCAGCACAGGCATATTCAAGCTAATGTTCCTATACTGTAAGCATATCTTGAATGCTTCATCTTAAAAGAGTTGTGTTCAATGAGGAAACTAAGTGTTCATTTGCTTATTCTGCACATTATATTCAAAATATGATCACTTGCTCACATGAGTACTTCTAGTCAGGGATGCTCAAGATTCGTACTGAAAAAGCTGCACTCTCTTTTTTTATCAATTCCAAAAATGCATAAACACTTGCAAACAAACGACTTGAGAAAATCTTTCTAAATACATCTCAAACAGGAGTAGCCAAGTGGGTATAGCATAAATACCCTCTGAGTTTATGCACCTGACAAAAAATTATTGTTTTTACCTTTCTCTCGCATTTTTATATTTTGGAATTTTGTATACTTTTGAGAACTATTTGAGAAATAAATAAACCTCCACTTATAACCCCTT
Organism: Liacarus xylariae; assembly: GCA_034693365.1. Taxonomy (NCBI): domain Eukaryota; kingdom Metazoa; phylum Arthropoda; class Arachnida; order Sarcoptiformes; family Liacaridae; genus Liacarus; species Liacarus xylariae. The sequence goes on from JAQFXN010002090.1 coordinate 2,630, forward strand.
CCCTCAGTCTGTCGACTTTGGCTACATTTGTTCTTGAATATGATATGTTAATGATATATCTTCGATCTCCTCTTCCCTGATATATCCAAAATGGAAATAATATCACCTAAACTAACTTATGAAGTATCAATACTATTCCCCACACCCTGTAAGATATAATTTGCGATTTTTCACCTTGAACATCATTGCTTGTTATTCAATACTGTTGTAATTTGTTTAAAGAATGCATCAATTCTTGACTTTGCTTATTCATCATGAATGGCTTATCTATTATGTATTGCGTTCAATGGGACCAAAAAACATTACATCTTTTGTGTTTAATATTTATGGTCTTTTCGGGAATTTTTTTATAAACTACTCAAAGTGTTCTCTCAATGACTCTTATAATAGTGCGAAATAGTTGTTGATTACTTCGTGTACTTTGCTTTTATAGAATATTCTACTAATGGATTTATCCTATGGTAGTTTTTGTTTTTGTTAAGTTTTTCTACACAACACAATTTATCATTTCAAGTGCTTAGGGCTCAGGAATTCAACATACCAACTTAGCTCAATGAAATATCCATCCATTCAATCTAATTCTTGAAATATTTATTATTTTCATTCTGATATTTTATCTATTTGATCTAACAATAAGCAAGTTGCATTATATTGCATCTTACACCACAAATATATTGCAGTTCAATGGAATTATTTTATAACAATAGTTCATAACAATGAACTCAACATCAGGGAGGGATATAGGGTACTGATAAGAAATTCAAAGTAACTGGGGGCATTTTATAATGGTCAGATTCCTGTAGAATTTAATTAAAAATGACGTAATTTAACATAATTTCGACTAATTCTGCAAGAATTTAACAAAATTTGACTATATTTAGTTAGAATTTGACAACATTCTGTTATTTTTCTAAGAATTTAGACATAATTTTACAGAATATTTCACAAACAGTTACCTTCGGCAGGGATTTTCGAAATTTTCAGGAGGGGTGATTACAAAATTGCATGTTTATTCTTCATTACCATTACATGAGGATATTTTGGCGATACCCTCTCCCAACCGTATATCCGGCCATAATGTTCTGAAAAATATTTTTAAAAAATTTTATTTAAATTTCTTTTCCCAAATTATAAATTATTAAAAATAAATTAAATTTTGTAATCAATTGCAACAGTACTTAAGAAAACATTAGTTTAGGGGCCATACTTTAAGGACGTCCACATTTTTTGAAAAATTTTTTACCCCTACCCCTACCCTTCACCCTATTAATCCACAAAAATCCACATTTGTCTATGAGCGGATTCCGTTATAGTCCACATTTGAACTACTCCCCCCTCCCATTACATGTGTGGGCGTCCTTAAAGTATCGCCCTTTATATATATATTTGTGTTTTTGATGAACTTTATTAATGGTTAGGAGTAAATACAAATATACAAATAGGGAAAAAATACAAATTCAGTTCCATTTCATACATTTTGAAGAAAGAATTGAGTTTAAAAAAGATTAGAAACATTACTATAGTTTATACAGTCTTAACTCTCGATCTTGAACACGGTTGGGACTTAAAAATTTGTTCAAAATAGACAGGTGTTCAAGTTAGAGAGGATAAAAAAATTTGTAATTAATATACCCTAAAATTATATTCCTAAGAAGCACAAGTGTTTTAAATGCATGCATATTAACCAATTAATATTTGGCACAAAATATACAAGATAAAACTATTAATTGAAAATTTAATGTTTACTCAAGTGTTATTTAGCTACAATAACCTTATGATTTGAAAATTTTGCAGATTGATTTCTTAAATCAAAGTTAATATTTTTAGTTTAACAATATTCTCTGCTGTTCTTCTGAAAGTTATTTATTTAATATAAGAAATTTAATTGATTTATCATTTGTATTTTATAAGTTAAACATTTATCATCGATAGATACATTGTCACATTAATTTATTAGAAAATAAGTTATGATTTAAAATAATATGAATAATAATGGTACTCTAAAATCATGTGTATTATTGGTTATATGACATCATGTGTACATAGCAACATTATAAAATTTTATTTTTCTGAATAAAAAATAACTTCAATCAGACACATGCACACAATGAATAATGAACATTTCACATAATATATCTCAAAATCTAAAGTATGATTTATTAAGCCGCGGATTTTCTATGAAATTTGGGGTTTTCAAAACTCAAGCAATATTTATATATTTTTATACAAATAAGAAAACACATAACCTAAACAAGTGAGAAAATAAATGAATGAACCATTAATAAGAGCTCGTAAAAGTGAAATTAATGTCAATTAAAATATGGGATATCCCTCGAGTAAATGTTAACCCCGAATATATGATATACGATTTCGAAAATTAATGTCCATTTCTCACCTTTAATAAACAACTTGATAGTTTAGTGGAATAATTTAGATGTTTAAGTGATATAAATAGGTTTAGGATATTTTATAATTATTTTATATAATATTTAAAAACTTTTCATTTATTTTACTGTTTTATTGATGTAATTTTTAAGATATAGAGGTTCATATTATGCTATTGGGTTCAGCAAATGTTGTTCAAGTTTCAGGTTATAGAGGTTTTCAAGATCGAGAGGTTAGTTAACATATAACTTAAATAGTAATGAATCGGGTCTCAAGATTTTGTTCAACACCTAGAGGTTTTCAAGTTGGAGAGGTTTTAAGATAGAGAGGTAAGACTGTAACACAATTCTTTTGTTTTTCGCTTCATAGAACGAGGAGGAGTTCCTCGCACAAGCCTATAATTGTATTCGACAAAAACACTAGGGGTATTCCGGCCTCAATCCCTCCCCTTTCTCATCTACTCTAAGGGTCTACTATGCTAAATCGTCTTTTACTCCTAAATTAAGTTGAATTGTATTATTTTTAGCCATGGGTAGTTAAGAGCTGGAATATCATAAATACCCACCTAAGTTTCAGATTTTGCAAAATGCTTGACTTTTTGCGCCACATATAAAAATATTTGTCTTTATCTTACATTTTTCATATTTTGAAAATTTTATACCCTCCCCCCTGACTTTTCTCAAAGTTTTCTCGCAATACCTGCACTTATACCCCTTGACTCGGCCGACCTTTACTATAATTGTTTTTAGCCTACTTGTGATATTTAGTGAAACTATTTTACCTGGGCATATATACTGTAACTCGATGTTTTTTAAAATTTCAAAATCTACCCAATCTCGTGTTAAATCAAATTGTGCCTAGTTCATCAATTAATCATTTTGTAAAATAAAATTCATTTAATTAATAATTTTCATCTCTTTCTTATATAAAACAACTGTAATTAAAATATACTTAATATTGAATCCCATTTGTATTGTATTCTATATTAATAACTGCAATACCTCTCTAAGTGCAACACATTTGCAAATACCTGCTATATTATGTGGTGATGTTGTGGAGAGAATATTCAGTGTATAAATCATTATTATTTGTTTACATCAGATCTACAGTTACTGTCAGAACAGCACAAACACAGAGAGAAAGCAGAAAACAAAACCAAATGACAGTAAAATTGAATTCAACTCTATTTGAGATTAACTAAAGTAAACATAAGTTCAGACTTAAAACTAAAATGTTTTGTCTATTTCTAAAAAACTACTTAAATATTAAGATTAAATAAATGTTTTCTAACAATAAAATGCATAAGAAATCGATGTTTCAATTGATTTATAATTTAATGAATCCTTTTATATAAATCAAAACTAATAAAGTATTTAATAAACTTTGAAATCAATTATTTTTATTCAATTTTTTTGCTCAACATTTCAAACAACAAATTGAAATAAAGATTAATAATTAGTAAAAATGATTTGTTTCTTATGTAAATGCGATCAATAAGTGGTTCACTCATGTGGTGAGTATTGTCCTAACCATTGATTCATTGATTGAATCAAATTATATCTAAATCTCAATTAAGGTTATACTTCTTTGCCGTTCTTTAAACCCATTCCTTAAAACTGACAAAACTTAAATTCATTCATAAATCTATGTCTCGATTGAACGCAAACATTGAAAAATTGAGTGAAACTTATATTTTATCCAAAACTGTGGAACAGGTGGTCCAGAATTGTGGACAGACATCCCTTACTTATAATATTAACGGTTTTGGTCATCAATTGGTCGCTGTTTTTGATTTCATTATTTACTTCTTCGTTGCCATCATTTGAAGACCCATTGCTTGGATTTGAAGTGAGAGGAACTGAAGTCTCCGAACGAAGCAATGCCTGGAAACTACTTCTTGAGAGCACTTCTTGGAATGGAGTTCTCAGTCTTTACCCCAAAACACAGTTCAATAAGTCCTCAAAAGTTGAGACAAACAACTCGTCAATCGTTTTGGACGACGAAGAACTGAAACACATTGAGGACATGGAATCCGAACCGTTTCGCTCACGAATTCATGATTTGAATAATAAAGAGATGTTTTGCGGGAAAATACTCGAAGATTACGCACAGTTTGTCATCACATCTGTTGATCAAAAAGAAGACTTGTTTTCAGTGAAAGGCATCACAAAGTTGTGTAAAATGGAAAGAGAATTACTTCGAATCGAAACGACTGATCGAAAGCATTCATTTGAAGAGAACTGCGAAATACGAAATTCGGGCGAATGTTGTAAGAGTTGGTCACTTCATAGTTATGTGACTCTTATGTCAAACAAGAGTTCTTGCGATCAAATCGAAGAGAACGACATAATTAGTGCCAAATCGCACTTTGAGTTCTGTGCGCCCTATTATCACAATTTGCAGCTCAACGAGCATTGTCTGAATGAACCCCTGCTCTGTCGCAAAGCGCCCGAACCGTGTTTTAAGTGGGAGAACGCAGTCTTCAATGTAATCCACTATTTGGTTGACTTTAACTTTTTGAGTCCCAAAACTCCGAATCAAACTCACGTCAAATATACAAATGTTTTTCTTCCGATCGCCAAAAGCACTAAACTATTGGACTATTTTCATGAATTATCTGCTAATAGTCTGGAAATGGATGGCCTGTCAGTGGTTGCGATGGACTTAGGGCTGAAGCACACGCTCTTTAATGAGTGCCTCATTCGGGACACGATTTTCTTAATGATTGCCTTTTTTGTGATCCTATTGTCTCTATTTATTTACACGACATCTATAATCGTTACAGTGGTTACTGTCCTCACAATTGTCACCTCTTTAGGAACGGCTTATTTCTGTTATACATCACTCTTCAAAATGACTTTCTTTCCATTTATGAACTTATTAGCCGTCGTAATAGCGATTGGTATTAAAATTACTTTAAAATTTGTTTTGATTTAAAACTGAAAATCAATTTTTGTAATTCAGGTATCGGTTCGGACAACGCATTGATTTATTGCAAAGTCTGGGAATGCGCTAAATCTGATAAAACAAGTGTAATATTCATAAAGTTAGTTCGGGACACATTAAGCCACGCCTGGGTGTCTGTGTTGGCCGCCAGCGCTACCACAGGTCTGGCATTCTTTGCCGGGTATTTCTCTGACATAACTTCAATCAAGTGTTTTAGGTTTGTTTCAATCGTTTCATTATTTTACAACTTATTCAATAACACATTGAATTACATTACAGTATATTCGCCAGCATTTCAGTTGTGGCCAATTTTATTATAACAATGCTTTCACTTCCGTCGGCAGTGATTATTGCGGAGAAGTTTTCATTAACTTATTGTCGTTTCAATACTTTCTGGAAAATTCATTCTTTCATTACTTCAAAGTTGAAAATATTTTTTGAAAAATTACTCTTTAAAGCGCTTCTCAAATGCCGTTATATTTTTGTTTTAATATTGGGAGTTATGTCTGTCCTATCAGTGATAGTAGTGGTCTATAGACCTAAACTACAACTCCCAGACTCTGAAGAGTTTCAAATATTTAGTTCCAATCATTACTTCGAGAGATATGACTTGGAATTCAAGAATCAGTTCTGGTTTAAACGCACCCGCGATAGGAATGACGACTACTTGTATTATATGCCCATTAGAGTAGTGTTCGGAGTGAAGGCTGAAGACAATGGCGACCACTTGAACCCCTCCAGTCGTGGTTCCCTTCAATTGATTCCTAACTTTGATATGTCTTCTGAAACGAGTCAGTTATGGCTCATTGACTTTTGCCGACAATTACGAAACCAAAGCTTCTTCAGACCCACAAATGGACCGTTGCTTTCAAACTGTTTTATCGAAACATTTAAGGATTGGATGGAAAACCGCGAATGCGTTGACGCCATCAATGGCTTCGATCGGACGCCGTGTTGTCGAACGTCTGTCTTTCCATATAAGCCAAAGATTTTCAATATCTGTTTGAATAAAGTGATCGACTTATTAGACAAAACTCCAAACTATTTACTACCGTTCCATTGGGCCGGACCTCGATATGACAAGAAATCAATGCAAATCGTGGCCACAGTTATAGAATACGAGTCCAATTATTCTTTTTCTCATTCTTTTGTTGAAATGAATAACTTTTGGAATTCAGTTAACGATTGGATTAGTGGCCAAATGAGAACAGCGCCCAAAGGTCTTCAAAACGGATGGTTTATTAGCACTCAATTAGATTTTTATGCCCTTCAGCTCTCACTTTCTGAGGGAACCATTAAATCGATAATCTTTGCCGTCTTTTTCTCATTTGTGGCACTCATAGCCACCACTTGGAACTTGAAATTAAGTGCTTTGTCCACAATCACCATATCCTCTATTATTTTTTCAACAATTGCTATATTAGTGGCACTCAATTGGAAACTCAATGTTTTGGAAAGTATTAGCATTTCATTAGCGATAGGTTTGGCCATTGATTTCACTCTTCACTATACCATTGCATTTAAATTATCGACACAACACGTGAGTAACCATTCTTTCGATTCTTTTAAACAGAGATTAAATTCTAAAAACAAATGCTTTTCAGGAAAACAGAATGAATGGCATTCATTACACTCTGTGCAGAATCGCAAGTCCTGTAGCGATGGCAGCCCTGACCACATGTATTGCCGGCTCTTTTATGCTCTTGTCCTCAATCTTGGCTTATGTCCAAATCGGGACTTTTCTCATAGTGTTATCGCTGATGAGTTGGTTGTATTCAACAATCTTTCATTTGGTTTGTATTTAAAACTGAATCACAAAATAATTTAAACTAAAATGTTTTCTAATTTTAGAGTCTATTAAGTATTTTTGGTTCCGATAACACGACTCCCAAAACAGATCCTTTGCTTTATTGTTGTATTTTATGTAACGAATCGTCAAATAACTCCAATTCGACGGCCAGGGGTTCAACATTAGAGTCGTTTAAAAGTAATGATTTGAAGCCAAATAAGAGAAGTAATAATAGAAATAACACTTCAGTTGTCCATCAATTCTCGGTTTCAAGTATTTCATCTGTGAGTCCAACGAATAGCAGTTCTTTTCAGTGCCAAAACCAAACCGAATGCCATGAATTGGAAAAAATGATTAAATGAGCAAAATTTGAACAAAAAATTCTTTAATTTATTTTACTTAATAATGATCTCATAATTGAGTCAATTCTTTAAAATTGAATTCAAATACAATTTGCGCCAAATTTATTAAATAAAACAAAAGCTTAAATTTTGAATGCTTTTTAAAAAATATAAATTTAATCGTTATTTCGGATTAATTTTATAAAAAAGACTCTTTATTAAAATGGTATTGAAAAACAATTTTAATTATTATATCTCTTTATCAGTACTTTTGTCTGGAATTATATTAAAAAAAAATTATTTAAAAATAAATTGTTTGAATATATGACTGATTTAATTAATGGCGAATTTAATTATTGTTATTATTGGTTAATGACTTGAATCGTCTTTTGGCCATTCGTTCGTTATGTAAATGAAATGCTTTCTCCAAAACATTTACTGTAAAATCAATGTCCTCTACGTTTACACACATCGGGGGCTTTATTCGGAATACATTTCCATTTGGACCTAAAAACAGATAATATTGTGTTAATCTTATGCGGATGTGCATGGCTAAAAGTGCTAAATAGGCTGGGATAAGGTTTTCGGCCAGAGCTTAATAGGGAGTGGAAGGTTTATTACTAACTACATTTAAACTTCATTTAAGTGCATCTTATGTTTTAAAATTTTCTACACCTCAATTCATACCTCCTTTTCCAATAAGTAAACCCATTTCCTTACAGTCCTCTAGAATTGAATCAAAATCGGATTTAATCATTGGTTTTCTATTTTTCTATAAACATTTAAAAAATCTTTAAATAAAATTTAAATTTATTATTAAATAATAAAAGTTTTGATCTTACGGCACAACTTGTGAGTTCCACTCCAATCATTAAACCCTTTCCGCGAACATCTCCCACAATATTTGGGTATTTATTGCGAAGTTTTTCTAAATCTCGTAATAACTTTGAGCCGATATTATGTGAATTATTTTGCAGATTATCTGAGTCTATGATCTTAAGAACATTGAGTCCAACACAAGAGGCTAAAGGATTTCCGCCGTATGTATTGAAATAAGAGGCTTCGGTTAGAGTTTTGGCGATCTCTGGTGTTGTGATGACTGCTGCCAATGGAAACCCATTACCGATTCCTTTAGCCATAGTTACTAAAAGAAAGCATTGATTCAATTATTTAACAAAATTCTGTAACAAATGTTAGAATTCAAACCGATGTCAGGAATCACGTCGTGTCCCTCAAAACCCCAAAAATGAGTACCAGTCCTACCGAAACCCGTTTGAACCTATGATTAAGTAATTTATTTTTTACTTTTTTAAATAATGTATTTAATCGATACTAAACCTCATCTATAATGCAAACACCATTTCTTTGACGAACTAAAAGTGAGAAATGTTTGAATTATTATTTTGTTTGCAATTCATATCATTTAAAAGATATTAAATACTGTATAATATATATACAGTGTATATCATTCAATTCTATCGGACAAAGTGTCAAATGTGAAAATACCTCGTACCACAAAGACCTTTGGGAATAAGTGGCACAGGGTCGAGGAGATAGAAATTAACATTTTGCCGATTTTGTTGTCACAGGAATGCAGAAAGAGGTAAGGGATAGGATCACATAGTTTTATGGAATTTTTACATGAGAACAAGAAAAAACGAGGAGTTTTTAATCCCTCTTAGCAATTTTGGAATAATCTGTGAAATTCTGTCTAAATTCTTAGAAAAATAACAGAATTTTGTTAAATACAGTACTTGCTAAAAGTCAAATTCTGTTAAATTCTTGCAGAATTAGTCGAAATACTGTTAAATTACGTCATTTTAAATAAATTCTGCAAAAATTTGACGATTGCAAAATACCCCTCTGTACCGCCCTCTGTGACATTGAGGCTCTTATCAGTACCCTATAACTAGAGTTCGGAAATATCGGTAGTAAAAACCTATCAAATCGGTCGAGAATCGGGAGTTAAGAATGGCTTAAATCATGAACAAAAAATCTACACTTATTGCGAGGTTTATTGAATATTTTGAGAAAATCACTCTAAATTTCGACAAAATACGAGAAATTTGTCAAATTCTTCATAGATTTGGTTAAATATTGCTGAACCTTGTTAAAAATGATTAAATCTTGTTAAAAATTGTTAAATATGGTCAAATCTTATAGAATTCATAATAATTTTGTTAAATTGCATAATTTTTAATTAAATTCTTCGAACATTTGATTATTACGAAATACCCCATCCTGTATCACCCCTTTCCCAAAATTTGTTATAATCCGACATTTTACCCTCCGATGAACTTTTCTTAGCGTTTCGCCTAAAGAAATATCCTGCATTATTATAGGCCCAAAATTGGATTAGTGGTTAAGTTTTGGTAGAATGTTTATGACAATCAACATTTTTAACAAATAAAAACCAAAATTACTCAAATTTAAGATTAATTAACAAAATCAAAAAATCAATTTGGTTCTTCATGAAAATTTGAATTAAAATCTGTAAAATAAATTCGAATTTTAAAATTATTCGAAATAATATTCTCCTTGAACATCTTAAATTTGAGTAATTTTGGTTTTTATTGGTTAAACATGTTGATTTTCATTAACTTCAACATTCTACCAAAACTTAACCACTTATCCGATTTTGCTCATTCTTTTTCTCATATTAAACATCTGTCCTTCCTCTACAAAATTTGCTTTGACAATTATATTCTATCACCTCTAGTTTATTCTGTAGCACAGGGTGTTTAGTTTGTCCATAAATTTTTTATATCGCGTGATCAAAATTTATGGATTATTTATTTATAAAAAAAATCGCTTATGTGATACTCTAAAATACTTTTTACTGAATTGAATTATTTCATTCCGTCACCGAAATATTAAAAAAACGCGGCAGCTAAGCTATACTGAACGCCCTTTTATAATTATATTTTCCCGGAAAATGGAAAGTTCTGGGAAAGAATTAGGGAATATCCCGGAAGGAAACTTTAGGTCGAACCCTGCCTATACTAGTATAGGACCAATAGTATTAGGCATATTATATTAAATCTATGTATTGACACTCTGTAAAGGGGTTAATATCTGTTCAACGAAAATTACTTTAACGAAAATGATTTCAACGAAAATCACTTCAACGAAAATCACTTCAACGAAAATATTTTAATAAAGAAATAGTCCCTGAAAATTTTGAAAGACCAAAAAAGAATACAGGAAGCTTTTTTGATAGGAATTGGTAATGGAGGGTATAGCCAAAATATCCCCTTTTTATGAAAAATGACCAAAATACTCTCCCCTGTGATGAAAAAACGAGGACCCCCACGATTTTGGCAAAATACTTAATCATAATGGGTGCAGTTTTTTGATTATCACACCCTGTACCACCCT
>JAQFXN010002091.1:0-13468 GCA_034693365.1 Liacarus xylariae
AAGAGAAGAATAATATCTATTTTAGAATTTTGAAAAATTATCAAGGATGTGAAAATTGCCTCGATACAATCAATGAAAGATAGTTACGAGGACGACCGTATGATAGTTTAAATAGTGACTAACGTTTTGCAAAAACTAACTTCCAAAACTTTATATTTACTATAGATGACCAAAATCTTTGAAGTATACGGTATTGATAAGAGGCTCAAAATAACAGGGGGTATTTGCAAACGCTAAATGATTACAAATGTTTAATAAAAATGCGTAAATTAAATGAATTTCAAATAATTCTGCAAAATTTGATAGCATTCAGGTAAATTATGATCAATTCTGTAAGAACTTAAAAGAATTTGACAAAATTCTGTTATTTTTCTAACAATTTAGACAAAATTTCATACAATTGTCCCATTAACGGCGTCGCTGGTGGTGGATAATTGTTTCATCTTCAGAGGGGAGGGGGCTATACCCACCATTGGTAATTTTTAATATTTTCTCAATTCGAGGTAAATTAAATTTATATGTTGTGACAATTAAACGTAATTATATTTTTATTATGGCAACAGTATGAAATATTATGTCATACAGTACATTGAATAGTGTTATTCTTTCTAAACTTATCATCAATATAAAAATTTATTATAATTTCTATAAAATTATCAATTCAGTTAATTTTTATAGAAAACTATTAAATATTTTGTTTTTAAAGATTAGCTAATTATGGAAGTGTTGGATACAAACAAGTGTTTACCACAGAATTTAGTTATTAATTCAGCGGAAAATCATTTATTCAGAATTGGTTTATGTCTTAATAAAAATAATGATTGTATTAATTCATATCAAACGAGAACCTTTTTAAATAAACCTATAATTATATTTTTAATATTAATTCTATGTTTTATTAGAAACTCTTTCAATTTATTAGCAACAGATGATAATTCATATCAATTAATAATTTTTGGTGATTTTGCACATTATTATGGAATGAGATATCATTTAAATTTGATTTTCAATACAGTTTTGATAATCGATATAAGCTCTCAATTATTATATTTCTATAATTATATGAATGGAATAAAACCAACATTTCTTAAAGTGTTTGAAATGATGTCGGGTTTGTGTTCACCAAAAAGTATTGGTCTCACAGAAAAGGGGGAAATCAGGAAATTAATCAATAAATCCAAATACATATTAAGAATTGCAAAATTCAATATCGAAAAGATTGCAGTATTTTTTGCTTTTATCGTATCATTCCTTCCATATATTCTTTATTGCACTCCATTGGAGACTATAGTGTTTGGTATTCCCAATACAATACTATTCACTGGTTTTTGCTATTATTTCTCTAATATTATTATATATCAAGTCATATATTTCTATTTGTTGTGCTATTATCTAAAAATCAAAATTAAAACATTGAATAAATCAATAAATAACTTCTCACTTCATTATATTCGTTCATTTGACTCAATCTGTATTGAAATAAATGAATATAACACTGGATTTTGGTCTAAATTATTGCTTATATTTTGGTCAACTCTGGGTAGTATTGATATATTCATTTTATATATGCTCTTGTTCAAAGTGTCCACAATTGTTACTAGAATACTGTGGTTTTATGGGATTTTATATTTTTTAATACTTTTCTCATTATTAATATTTAACGCCTCGTCAGTCAATTCTGAAGCGAATAAATCCTATAAACTATTGAATACTTTATTTGTTTCATTGGTTACATGGAATAGAAGAAATTACTTAATATGTAGACATCGAGTGGAAAAAATACGTCGGTATATAAAAGTATGAGTATTTTAAAAATTATTTCAAACTTAATTTATCTTGTTAAATTCTATTTATTTACTTGTTTAAATTCATTAAACACAATCACTTAATAAACAATTATAATATATGTCAAGGATATAATAATAGAAATACAATGCTAATATTTTCAAAAACACAACATAATTATATTATTTTATCAGTAGTATTATACTCCAAATACGGTAACCAATGAGAGAGCAGTAAATTATGATGTCGTCAAACCCATATAGTGAGAGGTGCTCTATGCTATCTATACATTACGCTAGAATATTTAAGTGGCTGCTGGGGGTCAAAGATAATAAAGTAAGTCAAAAAATGAGATCCAATATCATCTAATGGTCAAAATGACTTAAGATCACCACCAATTGATCCCATTATCATCTAATGGTCAAAATGTCTTAAGATCACCACCAATTGATCTAGTTATCTCGTGTTCAAAGATGGTTGCCATAGCAACTCTTTGCTAGAATGGCAACGTCACAAGTACCTCTACACTATAATAAGTCTTGGGCCTACAATACGTCAGAGGGATAATTAGAAAGGCAATGTCCATAAATCACGTTCATATAGTAGTGTTGGCTCAAGAAAACAAACAAAATGTCTGACTAATTACACAATAGCTAATAAAATAAATTAATTTTATTTTTATAGTTTATACTATACATCAAATAAATTAATTATATATCAATAAATTTAGGTTTTTTATTTCTAAACACTCTCATTGCTTCTTCAATGTCACTATCGATCGTTGTTTGTTTGGCCTTAGATTTCAGTTCAACTTCTTTTTGTTCGGCTTCAATCACTTTAGAGTTGAAGTAATTTAATATAAATTCAATGACCTCTTCATACTTACAACCGGTAATAATGTGGTTACCTATGTGATGTGCTGTAAGTCTCTTCTTCTGATATTTTAGTATAAGTCCACAAAATAACTCCGTTTCATAAGAAACGCTGTCACCATATAGGAGCTGATGTGATAGTAAATGTTCAGCTATTGAAGGCAAATTCAACTGCTTTTTCAAATCGACTGCGGCTGCCATGTTGCGCAGGAACACATTATTAAGTCGTACATCAAAATCTAAGTCTTGTATCATTTTAGCGATGATTCTGGCGGATTTCTGTCCATCAAATATTGATTTAGCTCCAGTAATGATATAAGATCCCGATTCGAAGATAAGAGCAATAACACGTGGTTTAGGAAGCCTTAATACAACTGAATTGAATTTATTATTTTTATATTCAGTATTAAATGAATTTTCAATAATTAATTTCAAGTTTAATTTAGCAGTAAAAGTAATATTTGTTATTCGGTACATATTTTTATAAAAACAATGATTAAGTAAATGATTAGAAAATTTAAATAAAATTATTCGTCAAATGTAAGTTCGTCGTCTGCATCGTATTGCACTTCTAACGATATGTCATTCATTTCGCCATGACTTGAAATTATTTCGCTATTGATTCATTTGTTATGAGCAGATCCTCGAAACTCGTCGAGACGTCAGAACTCATCATATCTTCCAATATTGTTAGAATAGTTGTTTTAAAAGACAGTAAACGTCGGACTTCATTGATAGACAATTTGAAGATAGCCCTCTTATTATTAATTCTCTGATATATCATATATATATCGCCAAACCCCATTTCCTAATGAAGCTCTAACTGTCCTCGCGTGTAGGTATCTCTCAGTCTTGTAGATTGAAGTTTATTTGTTAGAACTCACGCCGATCCAGATTAAGTGTAGCAGATTGTCCAAATTTTCTAATTTGAATGAAGAACTTTGATGTCATATCCAGACGGCATTCAATCACCCTGGCCTCTGTTGAATCATCGACAGAGAGAACAACATATTTCTTTGACACAATTTTAGTAAACATTTTGAATAATTATTTTAAGCACTTTTGACAAAATTCTGTTCACTTTTAGAAATGTTTTTAAATGAATTGAAATATATATTTATTCTCCTTCATATACGATTTTTGCACATCTCTTTTGTGACATCACTCTATATTATTATTGGATTAAACTAGTTTTTGCTGACATCGTTTGATTCATCGCATATATTAAATCAAAACCTGTTTTCACGCACCTGCAATAAAAATTAGTTCCGATTGTTTGAAGTGATTATATATCACGTGATAATTTAGTTTAAAAGAAGAGGCAATAGATTAGTTTATTATTCATCTATCAATTAAAATCAACCAGAGATTAAGTATTTGAACTTTCGCCTCTACATATAACCGCTGAGGAATTTAAAAAGAGGCATTATTTTTGGTATCATAATATGTTTTACTTAATATTTCTTCTGTTATTTAAGTATATCCACTTAGGCTTATGATTTATCGATTTAATTGTTTTAACAGATCTTGACTCCTTTTTTTAATTTTCTTTAATTACGTAAACTTAATTAGTCTAGATTTAACTTTAATAATATTTAAAGACTTCGCCAAATCATTTCTTTTATAACTATTTGACAATATCTTCAATATCTGAATTATTATTTTTTCCGTTGACTAATTTTTCATTGCTTTCAATATTTTTTGTTTATTATCAATTTTATCCGAATTGACTGTATTATCTAATTTTTCACCAATTTCAATAGTTTCTTGCTTATTCTCACCAGATGATGCTTTTCGAAAAGACATTATTTCAATAAATCAATTATTGTTGTGATTAATGATATTACCCAAGGCCAACCTCCACTTTGAACAATTAATTTCTTTCGTTTACTATCCCTTTTATTAGTATTAGCGATTGAATAAATTAACTTTCTGTGTTTCCTTAACTTTTTTAATACCATTTTAGACAGCTTTACATTACCTTTTATAACATTTACAGCAATCTCTTTCAATGCTAAAAACATATCTGGATTTTGAGAAAAACTCTTTAAAATATTTTTCCTAGATTTATCTGATTTAATTTTAAACAGGTTTTAAAACTCTCAATTAGTCCATCAGACATTATTTCGATATATATGCGACAGGATTTAATGAATTGTTTGTACTCTCTTCTGGTGTAATCCGTGTTTGTACTCTATATCTATCTGGTGTATCTTGTTTGAGATCCACTCTTATATAACCATATTGATCTTTTGTAGCATCATTGAAGGCATCAATGAGAAACTTACTCTTATTTGGATATATTAGCTGCTAATGCTTTTATTTGAGCTTTATCTCGAGGGTTCTTCATTAACAGCATATAATGGCAATTAAGGCTTAATGTTCTCATTTGTGATCCTTGATGGAAAATATTTTGAGATATAAACAATACACTTATATTCATGTGATGACTACCTTTAGTGAATAGATTTGCTAAGGTTTTATCGTTTCCAAGCTCTGTCATTAAATCTTCTATAATTATAAGATGCGGCAAAAATGCTTTTACATCATCTTGTGATGCAAGTCCTTCTAAATATTGCACATCAGTATTGACTATTTTCTTATTATACAACTCTTGCCACTGCTCATAAGCCCATATATTTTTTAAAGGTTTAGGTGTTCCTCACTTGAAAAATATGCAATTATTTAAACTGTGTGATATTCTTCTAATTAAAACGGTTTTACCGCTGCTGGTAGGACCTGCTAACATACATGTAAAGGGGTGTTTGAAACACAAGTGTTTTTTATCGACACTTGAATGCATATTGAAATTACTACATTACCTTATTGAAATACTTACATTTGATTAAGAAATTACATATATTTTATATGAAATACAATATTTTTATTAAAACAATTTTTTAAAAATACAATAATTTTTTTAAAATATTATATGTTATTCATAGAATAAATACTTAAAATAAATTCAATTATAAAAATTTATTATTCAATTTTGTATCCAAAAGGAACCGTTTGATAATTGTTAACGTTTATTATTCTTCTCTTTTCACTAACTGCCCGATATTTTTTCTTTATTTTCGTATTAAACATTTGATGGACTTTATTCGATCTAAACATCAAATGGTCTAAATGTATGACATTTTCTTTGTTGTGGTCTTCATAATATGATTTTGAGTAATCCGAAATCAAATCAAATGTCAAAATCGAAGACTCTTTTTTATTAATCGTTATACCTTTCGATTTAATGTATATCTCGTCTGATTCCCCCTCTTTCTTCACTACATAACCATAGTTTTTCGAGCCATATGAGGCGAATTTAGAAATATAGGCAGCGCGTCTATAATCTTTGGCAACTTCATCCGTACAATCGCCCAAAAAGTTATCAATTTTTGGCACATACCAATTTGGTGTGGCGGTCATCGCAAATGAAAAGATCGAATCCGTGTCTTTATATAATGTTCGTCCAGAAGATGATTCCTCTACTTTATACAATTCTGTGATCAATTTCATCCTTGCATTCACCGTAACCATTGATCCAATCGCAATATTTGTATTTCCCTGTTTGTTTAACTCGTCTTCGATGAACTTATAACTTATTATTATTATGTCCAAATTTGGCATTTGTCTCCTGTTATAACTAATTTAGGGTCTCTAACAATCCTCTGATAGTCTGCGTATGTATAACAAATCTTTGTCGAGCACTGGTTAGGTCTTTGCCCTAATTTGTGCCATAAACTGTTGAGCATTAGTTTTGCTATAAAGCGCAACCCGCTTTATGGAATCATTTTATCCTTATCGAGTAAGACGTCTAGAAAAATAAAAAATAATTAACAATAAATCAAAAGATAATAAAATTTCTTATCTTCTCTTTGGTTAAAGTTAATGAATTCTTCCTTTAGTTCATCAGTTACAATGTGTATCGGAAAACCGGTAGCTTCGGTTTTCAGCTTAAACCATTTTTTGTTATATTCTTTGAATAAATGATTTAACACTTTGTCATAATGCAATACTTCATAGATTTTAGTTATTTTATATCCGTGGGACACTGCAATTTGTAATTCTATTGTACACCAAGTATCATACATTTGTCTTTCTCTGAATGGTCACAATTCTTTGCATCTTTGCCCATTTCGGCACATTTACGGCATATTGGGAAACAATATCTTTTTGCTTGCCGGCATTGGCAACACAGGTATATAGAGGTCTTGAGGTGGCAATACGCGACATTTCACAAACAAAAGTATTTACTGATATCCTCGTCGAAATTTTCAGTTATAACCCTCGGGTGACCGATTGGATACTCACGATTCGACAGCATAAACGGATAAAGGCTACACACATCGAGATATCGAATCTGTTGGTGTTCATCACATTCGACGTTGAATTTCATGTTATTAGTTCGGCCACCAAAGAAACTTTCTCGAATATTCACATGTCCGTATTGTTAATTGAGGGGTAATGTTTGATCCTTTCATTGAAACATTCAATCACATTTGGCGATTCCGTTTGGTAATTGATATATTCCTCTGATGTGTTCCCTTCTCTGAGTTTCTTGTACTCACATTCCCAAATGTATGTCAATTTAATTCCTCGTATTTTGTTATATTCAATCTATAAAATAATTCGTATATATATGTTCAATTTATAATTAAATGACTTACCTTTCGTTCAGTTTCAAAAACAACATCATAGAAAGATTTATTATTTAATTTTTCCTGTTTCTCTTGGAACTCCTGTGATCTGGGCCTTCGAAACACTTATCGCACCAGTACCAATAACACCCAAATAATTCAAATGCATGGTTGTCTTTATATATGTATCTGTCAGCATAATAATTTCCCTATTATATCTCCCGTTTGATTTCCTTACCGAGAATCTTCTTCTGCCAATCCAACTACACATTTGAGGCCGTAGATATCTGTCGGGTATTGAAATATCCATTCAGAGGGGTTATTCCGATTTCGTCTTCGTTCAGGCAATCTGCTCTGAATATCTCCAATGTAACACTAGCCAGTGTAACATTGCGAATAATCTGGTCATGTCTTGTCACCGTTTCAACGAAATTACATTACAGCCATCATTAGAATTTTGACATCATTTCGACAATATTTTCCGAGTTCTTCTTTCAAATTATAACTACCACTATAAGAGTTATGCCATTCAGTACATTCTATCGCTGCTATTGGAGTCATGAAATCGATTCGGGAATCACATCCATTTAGTTTTGATATTCTTCTTTATTAAACAAATGAGGGAAAATTCCTTTTTCCACTTTTTCAAATCCGAACGATTTAGGTAAACGAGATAGAGGTTGTTGAAAGAAGCTTAGACTCAAAAATAACGAACATTTCCCACATCCACCTTTAACACTTTGAGACCTCTCATCATTATATTCAAGTCAATTAATTATTATCGAAGAGGTCCTGCATAATAAAGTGTCCATCATAACCGCGGGCGTTGTGGGCGAAAACTTAAATTCTATTGTTTAGTTTTATTGCCCTCGGAGCGATGTCTTGATATAGGACTTTAGTGAATTTTTGGACACAATCAGTTCCATAAAACACGAAATTACTTACACCACAAGTGATACATTCTTCGACGCCTTTATTATTATTGTCACAGTCCCAATAGTCATCACAGGCCACCTCTACAATAAACATAAAAAAGAATTGATTTTAATTTATTTTATTTTATTTAATAATTTTAAATTTTTACCTGCAATGAGAAGATTTGGGAAATGCTAATGGCCGTTAAGTTCAGACCTCCACACCTGTGTTGATTCTAAGTCAAAACTGACAATAATTTTGTTTTTTGCGTCTTCTTTTTCTATTCATTTTGAATTCGGTTTCTTTATACAGCAGTGATGAGGCTGAATTTGATAACTTTTATTACATTTAGTGCAATAAAATTTATCACATTCATGTTGCTTTTTCGGATTATTTTTATATCTAACGTCACATTGTGGGCACTCTTTAATGTTGGTTTCATTTATCAAATTATTACAAAAGAAATTAGAGATGTGATTATGAAAACACTGATCATTTTTGAAAGAGCGATTACAGATATCACAATCAATTAGTTTGATTTGTTAACAAGTGTATCTCGCATTACATGATTTACAACCGACATCACATCTGTGATTTAGGGACTTATGATAAGTTACACACCATTTACAAAGATTTGAATTTTTTCAATACGTTTCTAAGTCCTTAACATAATTGTAATGACTTTTACCGTTCGCGTCCGTAATATACTCTAAACATAACTGATCGATCCAACGTGTTTTTCCGGAGTATATGATATTGTTTGTATTCTGTTGGGAAACTATGACTAATTGATAACTTCTCTCATAAGTTTGAACAAACCAGTCTTGCACTTTATCGTAATCCTCTCCACAGGATGGCTTATTTAAGTCAAGACCCATGTCCAGACACATCTGTTTTGTTTCTTTAG
This sequence comes from Liacarus xylariae, assembly GCA_034693365.1. Taxonomy (NCBI): domain Eukaryota; kingdom Metazoa; phylum Arthropoda; class Arachnida; order Sarcoptiformes; family Liacaridae; genus Liacarus; species Liacarus xylariae. Next base: position 9,111 of record JAQFXN010002091.1, read on the forward strand.
TCTGCATCTGATATGTTTTTCTGTAATTTCCACAAATCTTTTGCAAATAAATATTCTTTATTCTATTTTTTGAAAGAACTGTGTTCTCTCGTTTCAATATCTTTATCATAATACTGCAGTGCAACATACAGAGCTCTATAACCACAAGAATTATTTAAAATATTTATGAATTAAAATATTTTTAAAATATTAAATATTTCATATTACATATATATTTGTTTTTAATTTTTATAATACAATGCCTATCTTTAGATTCTTGTCGTCGATTCACCGGTGTCTTATAACTCTTCGAGTAGCCATATCCAGATAAATTTCTGGTTACATAAACGCCTATATCGAAAAAGCCGCTTAGAAACAATTCCTCATTCGATTGAGAGATTCTATTAAGTTGTTCTAATAACTCTCTTTGGTTAAATAGAATGATTAGTTTTGGAGCTTAAATGATATATAAATAATTAAATAAAAGTTATTAATAAATAAATAAAATTAAATTTAATGAAATATTGTTTATAATTACCAACAAATATATTATAATGTTTGTGATCTGGATCGGGACCTCGATACCAGTTCATAATGGGGACATAATACATATCTATTGGACTGTGTTTGCCTTCCGTTAAATATGGTGTCGTAGAAGTCATGTATCGCCTCTTCCACCTCATATAAATCCACTTTACTCTTTAATATATTTATATTGTGTTTAACACCGTTTGTTTTTGAATATTCGATTCTATCGAATTTTGTGGACACTCGAGGAGCTGTTCCACTTAGCACGTTATACTCGAATTCAGAAAACGCTAGAATATATATTTTATATAAAATATACGAATTGACGTTAATGATAAGTTATATACCCGCCTGTGCCTTGCCCTGTCCACCGTATTATATACGTTCTGAAACAAAATCCTGTTTGGTTGGTGTCAACGGAACCACCGTTTGGATTTCCAAATTAGATTTTGATTGATCACAAAGTCTGTTAATTTCATAGTTATCATCTGTAGATATATATATTTTATATTAATTATTTTAAGTTTATGTGACATACCATCTATATCTCGACTTTCATTGTTCTCCCCCAATTCATTCAACTCTAATTCCTCCTGAGAACAAACCTCCGCTTCGGGAATATCCATTTCATATTCTTCTGATGGACAGATCTCTGCCACATCTAAAATTAATGAATAATTAGATTAAAAAGTAACTAAAATAATATATAGCATCAGACAGTTTAGGCCTTTTTGATTTTTTAATTTGCGACTCACAATACCGTTTAGATATTATTGATAATTGTAATGCAAATACTGATAACTTATATTAAAAATAACGATCATTATATCTCTTTTATAATAATCACTGATAGAATATATTATTTATTTAACAGTGCCCTGTATTTATTTACTAACATAACCTAAGGTCATTTTTATAAAATAGTTCATAGATAGGGAAAGAATAAAACAGAGTCATAAATGGGAAGAATAGTATAGAACACTCAGAGGCTTCTACAATTAAGTAAAGCCTAAAGGATGTGAAAATAGGGAGAGTATAGTATAGATCACACAGATGTTTCTACAATTAAGTAAAGCGTGAGGGGAAGAAACCGGGGAGTATAGTATAGAACACCCAGAGATTTCTCCAATTAAGTAAACCTAAGGGGGATGAAAAGGGGGAGAGTATAGTATAGAGCACACAGAAACTTCTACAATTAAGTAAAGCATAAGGGGGAAGAAAACGGGTCTTATAGTATAGAACCCCTGAAGACTTCTACAATTAAGTGAAGCCTAAGGGGGAAGAAATAGGGTGTGTAAAGTATAGGGGTTTAAAAATATAATATACAATATGAACCAAATTAAGAAGTCACCTCAAAGTGCTTCTCAGATATAAAGGAAGCCCAATGGAGGTGTGGGCCATCTTCAGAGGCCAGCGCGAAGCTAAAGCATAAAGGGGGTAGGATGTGGATCCTTCCAGAGGCTTCTACAATTAAGCAAAGCCTAAGGAGTGGCATAATATTTGAATAAAGCCTTACCGAAATAAAGGCTTCCTTACAGCCGATTCCCTTAACATTAGTCTGGAACTGTATATATGTAATTACAGCTCTTAAGACGTTAATTTGTTAATTAAAGCATGTTAATTAGATATAAGATTAATAAATAAGATATGAAATTAAAGCTTATAATTAGCAGAATAAGATATTATATAAAAAATATTGATTAAATTAAAATTAAGTAATTAATTAATGAATTTTGTTAATTATTAAATTATTTGTTACGCATTGCGCAATATTGTGAAATAGATATATATTAGCAATTTTGTTTGTTTTTATGATTCAAGAATTCTAAAAAAGACGTAATATATTAATATTGTTATGGAAACCATATTTCACCACGAGATGATAATTGGATCAGTTAATGGTGATCTTAAGATATTTTTACCACGATATGATAATTAGATCAGTTAATTGTATTCTTAAGATAATTTTACCATTAGATGATAATGGGATCAAATGGTGGTGATCTTAAGATATATTAGCCATTAGATGATAATTGGATCAGTTAATGGTGATCTTAAGATAATTTGACCATTAGATGATAACTGGATCAGTTAGTGGTGATTTTAAGATAATTTGGCCATTAGATGATAATGGGATCAGTTGATAGGGATCAGTTTAATGGGATCAGGAGCACCATTAGATGATAGTGGTGATCTTAAGATATTTTGACCATTAGATGATATTGGATTTCTTTTTTTGACATACTTTGACCCCCAGCAGCCCCTTAAATATGCTAGCGTAGAGCACCTCTCACTATATGGGTTTGACGTCATCATAATTTGCTGCTCATTGGCTACCATTGTTGGAGTATAATACTACTTTTTTCCTTGACATATGAGTTTTTAAATTCATTTTATTTTGATTTGTAATCAATCAAAATCATTTTTCCCTTTTTAAAATATTTTCAATATTATAAATTTGAAATTATTGTCTTTTATTGTAAAGTTTAACTTGTTACATAAATATTTAGAACATCACTAATATTGATTAATATTACTAGTTAATTGAAATTCTTTATTATTAGTTTAAAAGATACTATCAATCTGATCTTTTAAATCATAGATTTTAATTTCTTTTGCTTATTAAAATTTAAATCTCTAAATAGTTACTGTCATTTATTGAACGAATGGGTGATAGAAGAGTGGGATTTTCGTGTTGGAAGTTATTTACTATCAATTATTTCCGCTGCTATGAAGTGAGTGGGAAATAAAATTAAGAATTGATTACAAATTTAAATTTTTCTCGTCGTCTAAAATATTTTACGTATTTTTTAATAGATTATTTCATATCTTTTTATGCTATTTCTGAAAATAATTGAAATGTCTCGGAGCAATTAATATTAAAAGCAGATTTGCATCTTATCTATATTATTTATATGGAGCTTGGTGGTCGGTTTTGATAAAACATTTTCTATTGGAGAAATTGGAAATTGGTTTTATTTTTTCATCCAACCCTTTTTTAGAAGGAACTCTATCGGTGATTGCAACACAGTATAGAATCAATTGTTCGCTCATGTTATGACAGAGTGGATAGTATCACTAATTTAATTGGACAAGTATTAATCAGCCATACACTATGCTCTTGGTGATCGTATGTTATCGTACATGATCGTATATTGCAATGCCAGTTTTTAACCACGTTCGAAAAATTCACTTCACGCGAGAAAATGAATGTTCATCTCACCATATGTAAAATATTATTTTAGAAAATTTTAAACTGAAATTCCTAATAGAATAGTAATTTATTGTCCTTGAAAGTAAAATTGAGTCAACGGCTGGAAGAATAGCGGATACCACATAATAAAGCCCTACACTTATATTGTATAATGTATAAAATATGCATATATTTTATACATTGCTAAATACAAAACCATATAACTGTAGGGCTTTATTATGTGGTATCCGTTATTCTTCCAGCCGTAGACTTAATTAAAAATATGTTTTTGTAATAGAAAATAAATTTATATTATTAATGAAAAATAATTTCAGACATATTAGCGCAGAATATATAGTCAATATTCATCGATTTTTGTATGTATCACATAAAACATGCTTGTCAGAAACAAAAAGAATTATAGAAAATGAATAATCTTTATTACTTTATCCTGGTTATCATTCATGTCTTAAGATTAGCAAAGTTTAATTTAATGTTAGCTTTAACTGTAACTGTCTTTGAGATCAATGTATGTACAATATTAGCCAGTTAATCAATAAAAATTAACAATTGACCGAGCGGCAGTGAGAATGACGGATACGATATGATATAGCGATACACTTATAGGGTTTTGTCCAACAATGTTTACTGATTAATA
>JAQFXN010002092.1:0-13462 GCA_034693365.1 Liacarus xylariae
CTAATTATTGTTAATTTGTAAAAAATAAATAAAATCAATAAACAAAAAATGTTCTTATTTTAATGAAATGTTCCCTCGGTTAAGCAAACAGTTGCAGGATAATATCAAAAGTATTTCTGGGAAAAGCTTTATATTTAAATGGAAATATTATTTCACAAATGCTCCCCCTAAAAAATAGAGTATATAAGAAGGTCCTCCAGGGAAAACAATCTAAGATGAAATGAATGAAAATTCTTACCGATCAAAATAAAATAATCTATAATTAAATATAAATATATCTAACGGCCATTTAATTGTAAAGAAATATTTGTGTAATAATTAGTACAGTATGTATAGTGTATGGAGAATATGATCAGGGTATTGGTAAAGTGAATAGTGTATAGCAGCGGTGCTGTTGAGGGCCCTTCGCAATGACTTTAACAGTCTATTCAGTGCCGCTCTAAAAATTATGTCATAAACGTATGATCAAATATATGTCAAGAAGCCTATGCAGATCGATAGAGGAAGTCATTCTGAGTTAAGTATTCTTTTGTAAAATTTTCTCAACCTTGGAATATAGGCGTTAGAGGGCGTTGAAGTTAATAAGTTGAATGAAGTTTAACACTTAAGACATCGATTCTGACTAATTCGCACATGCTTAATCGGTTGATGATAATTTCAAGCCCGAAAATAGATTAATTTGTTACATAATGGGACCAAGAACAAAAATTATGTAAATAAATTTTCACGATTAAAGGCATCAATATTGGATTTTACCATTGCAACCAAAGTGAAATCATCTTCAAATAGTAATGTAAAGAACTATCTCAATTCAACACGAACATTTATCATATTCTGAGCTCCAAAAAAAGTTTAAAATCAGAGATAGCCAAGGTCGGTCGAGTCAGGGTGGGGCCAAAATATGAAAAATGCACAGCTGGAAGTAAGGTAAAAATAATTTTTGTCTGAGGCGCAAAAAGTCAGGGTAAGGAGTATTTTTGCAAAATTTCAAACTCAGGGACGTATTTAATTAACGTTTTGGAGTTTTTTGGAGTCCTATTTACAAGAATCCAGTGTTAAATTTCAAAATTTATTGATTAATGGTTATTTATGTAACATTTTTTTTTTTTTTTTTTTGGTTTATTCCAAAAATAATAATTGATTTGACTTAATTGGTGTTTTACATTTTACAATTTTTAGCTCGCACTACTTTGGAATTCGTGCTTATTTTATAATAAACAAAGCTCAAATATTCAAAAATTCAAATTTTTTGAATTATTTTGAAAATTTGAATTTATTGTTCATATCCATAGCCAACTTAAGTAGATTTTCATGTCCCCATTCGCAGACAACTAGATTAAAGTCTAACCCTCTATAGTAGTAATAGTATTCTCGTGTCCCACCCTTCACCCCCTCCCCCTCCCCCCCGGTCACTCACATATCTATTACTAAATTTTATTTCACGAGAACTTACGTTAAGTGAAATACAAAACTTAATTGTTGTTCATTTGAAGTCAAATTTTTATTCTTTGAATTATATTTGAGTTTAAATGTATTCAAACACTACACCCAATACTTCAGAGACTGAAGAACACACAGAGCAGACAATTGTGGATCAGTTCCCAAATGTAGAGTCAATCGAATTAAAGAGATTTATCGACGAAAAGCTGATTTCAAAATCATTTTATTTGCATTTCTTTATAATATTTTTGATACCAATCGTGTGTTTAGTTCTAACGTTTCCGACGACTCAAAGTCTTTTACCACGACTTGAGCCCTGTCTGGCACTCCTTATATGTGTCGCCAATTCCTATCTATTGTTCAAAAGCTATGACGACATATACCCAGTGCTGGAGTACGAGAAGAAGCAAATCCTATTGGTCTCGGATTTGGCCCAATTCCTCGACGGCTATACTGTCTATGCGTTCGCTATTATAATAATTGACATCTCATTCCTCTTCTATATAACCCCTGTTTGTTGGCATTCAATTGAATTGTTTCACAATTACCTTAAATTTGGTTCAGATATCGAGGACTTCACTGTAGATCTCATTTCACTCTATTTATTCCAATTCATACAAACGGTTCTCATTTTGATTGCATTTTCATATCAGAGAACCATTAGATCCCATGCCTTCGCACGGAATAGATATCTGTTTAGCAGAAGAGATGAATTGAAACACTATTTCTCGACACAAAACAAAGTGAAGAAGAAAACCAGTCATTGAATGAATCAATGATTTAATGATTGAATGAATGAATCATTGAATGGATTTCTAAATAAAACAAAATTATTATTATTTTTGTTGACATTTCTGTAAATTTAATTTAATTTCTAATATTTATTCAATGATTTGTTGGGGAATTGAGTGAAACTAAACACTAATTTTTGAAATCCCTTTAAATTCCCGGACTTTAAAACCAAAACAATAACAAAAATACAGTCAGTTTTGACATCTTTTCAATGCATTCGCAAAACACGTCTTCAATAGAGTAGAAGTGAGGCTATGATTGAGTCCTCGTATTCGTTGTATGGATTGCAGTACAGACAGTGCAGGAGTGGTCCTGTGCTTAGGGCTCCCAATAAGACAAGTGCTTTACGGACGTAATGTACAGACAGTGTGGTATCGATTGACAACAAGTTGTGACTAAAAATCTAATTTCGACTCTAATGTCAAATCTCTGTCAAAAACAAGTGAGGCTTTGGTGACCTTAACTACAATTTACTGTATATTCAGTATTAAAATGAGTAAAACTGTTGCGAAATATAATATTGTCTTTCAATTGAAGCAAATATTTAGCCAAATATTAAATATTATCTCATTATTAAGTATTGAATCAAAACTAGTATTAAATGTAATTTAAAACTACTGTTAATTAAGAAATGAAATAATGGCTTAATTTTTAATCAATTGTTTTTAAAACAATTAAACCGTAATTTTCAATAATTGAGTTGAAGTCATAAACTAATGGCAAACACTTTGAAGTATTATTTGTTTGAAAGCATCAAAACTGCAATAATTATTGTTTTAACAGAATTTAATTCAATTATATTATTATTAATTATTAAGTTATTTAACGTTTTAATGCAATTCATTGTAAGCAATACTACATTAAGATTATGGCAAACATTAGCTGTGATTCAAAGCACACAACAAATCATAAAAAGGTATTTCATTTCAACAAAAAAAAAAAAAAAAAAATTTATTTAAAAAAAACATTAAATTAAATGATTAATGAATTTCTGCTAGGATTTCAAATCCAAACCAATTGAAGTCAATTTTGAAGAATCCAATCGTTTATTGCCTTCAAATACCAATAATTTAAGTATTAATACAATTGAGGCCTCAAATGGGAACTCCTGTCCATCAGAATCCACTCCTTTTGACACAAATAATAGCAAATCATTTAAGTTTAATAGCAATCAGATTAACAGAAGAGGCGAGAGTCCGCCCGACGGGGGCTGGGGTTGGGTCGTAGTGTTTGCCTCTTTTATGATTAATCGTAAGTATAATAAGTCTATTAAATGTTTGTTCCCATGTCTTGAATGGCCTTAAAATTGTTGCCCAAAAGAGACGACAGAATAAACAATTATTTGTTTTATAATTGTTTTTTGTTTTGTTTTTCAGAAGTATTCCTATAATTAAATTCTTTCATCTTTTTGTTTGCATTCATTATATCCTCCTCTCCTTTCATAACACCCACGTCTGCAAACATACCTAATCTGCTTGTCCTCGAAACGGAGATAAAGTCACTTAAAATAAGCCATGAATTCATGAATTTATTTGTTTTTCTTCCAACCTTTCAGTCATATCAGACGGCGTTTCCCTCTCTTTCGGTATTATTTTCATGGAATTAGTCGACTATTTTGGCGAATCCAAGAGCAAGACTGCATGGGTTGGCTCTCTCTTCCTCTCAATGCCTCTCCTCACGGGTCCGATTGCCAGTACTCTGACCGACCACTTTGGTTGCCGTCGGGTGGCTATAGTGGGCTCAATAATGTCTGCCTCGGGTTTCATTGCAGGACAGTTCGCCACCCGTTTGGAGCACCTGTTCATTGCTTTTAGTTTCTCAGGTTTGGGTTTAGCGCTCTGTTATGTCACGTCTATTGTAAGCGTCGCCTATTATTTCGAGAAGAGAAGGTCTTTGGCCACTGGTTTGGCTGTGTGTGGTTCGGGTTTCGGGACATTTCTGTTCGCGCCCTTCACTATATTCCTGCTGAAAGAGTACGGCTGGAGAGGCACTCTTCTCATATTAGGCGCTATATTTCTCAATATCATAAACTTCGGGGCCTTAATGAGGGACTTAGACCTTAACCTCAACAATAGCAGTGAAAACATTCGGAGCACTGATACGGAAAGGGCTAATAGTAATTGTGATAATACTTATTATTCGGATTCAAATGCAGTCAACAATAATAAGACAATCAATAAAATCTATAGCGAAGAGGAAAGCAATGAAGACGAGCACCAAATGAGGCCAAACACCCGACTCTGCTCTTCACTCATACACATTCCCACATATATTCGACACAACGACTCCACCACTGTCTCACACGAAGTCATACATGAGTTAAGCAGCAGAAAAGGGGGTTATTTGAGACGACTTCTGCAGCGCTACCCGAAGCTGATGGCCTTTTTCATGCCTCAAGAGTACGAGAACTGTGAGGAAAATGTCAAACATTTGGCCACACATTCGGTTGCATTCAGTCCCCAAACAAAAAACCCGAAATTTGAGAACATTTTATTCGCAAAGAATTCATCGAAAAATAATTTAAACAGAAATCTGAGTCCAAAAGAACAAACTCTGGAAACGAATGCATTTCTAAAAAGCAATTTCTCGCCAACGGCTGAACTCTCGCCCCTTTCATCAAACTTTCTACGAAACTTACGTCTACAGCGCGGAAGTCTAACCTACAGGAGTGCAATGCTTAACATTAAAAAGTATAGACTGAGAGCCTCCAGCGCTCCAGACATTTACCGCAACTCAATGGTCGCAATCCATGAAAAGGTTTATTAAAAATTAATGAAATGTTTGAACACTTTTTTTGTCTTAAATATTGGTTTTGAATTCAGAGCGGATTCCTCTACGACTTGAAAGACGTCTTCTTAGATATGATAGACTTATCCAACTTTAAGAGCTTTCGTTATTCACTCTTCTGTTTCTCCAATTTTCTGCTATACGTCTGTATTGACGTCCCGTATGTCTACCTTCCGGATCAGGCGATCCTGTCGGGCGCAGCGGACAGGGAGTCGGCCTCTTTCCTCATCTCAATCATCGGAATTCTCAACACTTTAGGAGTTGTGAGTCATTTATGCTTTTTTTTAAATAATCCATTAATTGTCCCCTAATTTGTGGTTATGTCTCAGGTATTGGTCGGCTATTTCGGTGACAAGCGATGGGTCGACGCCTCACTCCTCTACAGCTGTTTCATTTCGATAAGTGGTCTCTCATTAGCTATAATGCCGTGGATTCACAACTACTTAGGAATGGCTTTAATCGCAGCGCTCTATGGCTTCACAATTAGTGCAAATTATGCTTTGGTTTCAGTCATTTTAGTGAATCTCATTTCTTTGGATTCATTCACTAATGCCTACGGACTTCTCTTACTAGTCCAGGGGTCGGGCTCTCTGGTGGGCCCTCCCATTGCAGGTGTGTTTGCGATGAATGTTTTCTATTATATTTGAATAAATGGTTAAACAAAGTGTTGTTCCAAAGGCTGGTTATTCGACTTATTCGGCAATTATAACACAGCCTTTCATTTGACAGGTATTTGTATTTTCCTTTCGGGCGCTTTAGTCGTCCCGATCTCCAGATCTTCCAATTGTATAACCATTGAAGACGAGTCGACCGAAGCAACAGAATCTAGTCGTCCGGTTAGTCCCAAATTCGAAGACTTGACTCAATCTATGAGCGAAACACATGAGACAAATGACAAAACGCAAAACAATACCTCTTTTGATCTGAAAAATGTGACATTAATTCCAAACGTAAAGAGAGTGCGAATAGAGAATGGATTTAATAATGGATTGATTTCTAATTCAAAATCATTCGATATTTTAAACAATTCTATAATCAATTAAATTGATTGTCAAAAAGCAAAACGATTTTTCTGACATTTTTTTCTGAACTTATATTAAAAATAACTAATTTATTGATAATTAATATAAATAATTATAGTATTAATCAAATATATAGCTCTCTATGGCCTAAATATTTTAATCCAAGCGTTGAAATTGTAATTTAATTTAATTTAATTTAAAGATAATTAAATCTTTTATCAATTGATTTATTTATTTATTTAAATCAATGTTTTGAATAGTTATGACATTTCTGTTAACATTTATTCTAATATTTTATTTGGAGATCATTTTCATTTGTGGGAACGGAATATCCTTTCCTTCGAGAGCGGAGATTAAAACCGAAATTTTGCGAAAAAATTAAAATTGCTCTTGGCCTTTTTCATATAAATAAGATATTATTTATTAATGATACTGATTTAAACTTGATAATTCAAAATTTCGAACCTCACAAACAAATCTAAAACAAAATATTATTTTTAGTAAAGAATTAACCATTTTATATGCATTTACTTCTTCATTTACTCCTATCCCTTCCCCTAGATTGAGCTTGCTCACATCTGATCAATGAATCACTCGGCATATTCAACAATTAACTAAAATATGAATTGATTTGATTAAATGGTGAAATTACCTGAATTCTGATATTTATCGAATGAAACGAAATTAGGTTTTGTTGTGAATAAATATGGAAATGAAAAATTCAAAAATAATTTTCTTTAATCAATAATTAAATTAATTATTTCATTGCTTTGATTGTAAATAAGGAGATTCTAACAATAATGAAAACTGATTTTCAAACATCATGTCAGTAGCTTACCGATTGACAAGATATTTTAACGACATTATAAACATAAACTAAGCTTGTTATATAATAATGAAATCTGCAAACAATAATTTTCTAAATACCATGTTTAAAAAGTTATACACTTTCAAAAATAAAACAGTTTCTCACAGTTTGTCTTACAATTTGAAGACTCAATGATAGATCTATGAACAGAAATCATTACACATACAATATTTATAATTCTCTATTGAAATGCTGATATAATTGTCCATATATCTGAGTAAATTACCATGTGCTCAGGCAGATTATCCTAAATGTTGATGCTTTTATAAAAATCATTCTGTTAACCCAAAAAACTGCAAAATTTCTCTTTATTGACATAAAGTACACTAATAGAGCTAATAAAACAACTTTTCATATATTCCAGTTTCGAAGGGTAACATCAATGAATTTATACTTATATTTTTTAAACATCATTTCCCGCCACAAGAAAATTGTTTTTATAAATATTTCATATACTAATTAAGTCAGTTTTAATATATGCATATGTTGTTAAAAAATTATTAAAATGTGTAGTTTAATTAGAAATTAGAAATAAGTTTATAATTTAAGAATAAAATGTAGCCTAGTATAATGTTGCAGTAGGATAATTTTTATTTAGCCTAGGCTCTAGGCCAGGTTCTAAGAGTTTGCTCGCTTCTAGGCCCAGGCCGTGGTTCACAGAATTTAACGAGGCTCAGGGTAACAAATTATGGGCCTAGTCCAGCCCAGGCTCAAGGCTCACTACTATGGGCCTGGTTTGGCCTAAATTATATGTAACAATAAATTAAATTAAACAAAGGAAGTAAAGAAAAAATTTAAAAAAATTGTTTTCAACTTAAAAGATCAAATCATTTTAGCAAGTCGATCAGGGAGGAGTATTTGTTAAAAAACTCAAAATTTTAGGAGATATGGATGGAAACATAAGATTTCATTGGAAGTTTGAAAATTTTTCAAAGTTGGGGTTCACAAAATACACATCTGATTGGCCTCTAAAATGATGTGAAAATATCCTAAATTTATTATTTCTGCTATATCTCAAATCTAAGGTGCTTTTAAGCACTCACTGAGTCTGCCTACCCCTGCAATATACTCTAAATATCTCGAAATTTTGCAACAAAAATATTTAAATTTTTAAGCTGAAAACAATTTTTTTTTAAATTTTTACTTCACTCCCTTTGTTTTATTTAATTTGTTATTACAGGAAAGACAATAATTTTGGCCAAACCAGGCCCATGGTACTGAGCTTTGGGCCTCGGCCCATCATTTTTTAACGTGAGCCTAAGCCTCGTTAAATTCTGTAAGCCCAGCGCTGGGCCTGGAAGCCCGCAAAAGTTTCAGAGCCTGGCCTCTGCGTATCTCTACCCAGAATGTTTCCATAAAACAAGCTTGCGTTATTTTGTAAATTTTGCAATTAGTATGAATTCAACATTGACTTTTTCAAATTCAATTCTCGCAAATATTTGAATCCAAATAACACTTGTGAACAGCAATCCCTACATTCGCCACAAAAATAAGTTCTCATATTGCAATCGCAGGACAAGTGAAGTCTATATAACCTGAAAATTCGAATATTCAGAAAGATTTTACCCAATATTTGAAATGTTTTTATATTCATTGAGCAATACCTTTATGTCCCAAACACGATAAGTGCTGTGACTAAACTGCTCTAAACTGATATCCAGAGATGTGAATTTTCCGCCAATTCTTTTGTCACAAATCAATAATTTTGTATTAAGTATGCATGAAATTATAATAAAATTAAATTCAATCCAAGCACAAAATGAGTGAGGGTGAAATGAATTACAGTTATAGTCTGACAGATCTGATTCTCTTATTTAATTTACTTTTGGGTAAAAATATGTTTTGTCATTATTTCACTGAACTTACTGGTGAAATGATAGCTTATATAACTTTTCCCATTATATAATTCAATAATTTCCATTGACTTTCTATTACTCTCGCGCTTTATTTTTTCATACCTATCTTTTTGAAACGATTTATATGACATGAGTTTTTTTTACACCGACTTAACCATTAATACTGTATGATCTGAATACCAGTCACAACACATATTTGTCTAAATGTTTTGTATAAAATATGGAAATTTCAAACAATTATCTCAAACGGTTTATAAGTTATATCAATTTATTTGGCAAATCTCTTAGTTTGAAACGCACTGCACATACAGGGAAATCTTGAATCTTTAAGCGCGAATTCATAAAGCAATACGAGCTAAAAATGCTCACACAATTGGTAATTACTAATTACTAATTGGCAATTTTAATTTTCAACTACAAAATGTTTTTTATTTAAAAAATAGAATTTAAATATTTTGACAATAATTGCAATAATTGGCTTTATTCAGAAATATACAAGTTCAAAATAGAAATTAATTTTAAAAATTCTCAATTTATGTCTGAAATCAAGAATAAGAAGAATTCGTGGTTTGAACTGATCTGCTGTTGCTTTGGAGGGAAAACAAAGAGAAAGAAAGACATAATCAAAGAAATGGACAGAAAAGGGGTGAAAGAAGACACAGAAAAGAACAAAGAGATGGAAGACATAGTAGAAAATGACAGAGAAGTTGTTGAAGAGAAGAGCACAGAAGTGAACAGAGAAGTAGATCCACAGGTGATAACAAATGATAGAGATGTAGGCGAAGAGGACTTAGAAAATGAGAGCCAAGACGTATTGATAGAAGTGTTCAAATATATTTGCATTTCTTGTTCTGATTCCTTGTGTGCATTAATTCGTTTGGAAAGAGTTAGCAATCAATTCCAGCATTGCGTCAATCAAGTCCTCAAACAGAATCGGATGTTTAGGGCAGGAGAGCATGGCTTTAATTTTCTCTCAGTTCGCTATTTTTTAATGTCTGAATCGATGTCAAGAATTTATAGAAGGGTTTATAAAACGATTTATATTATTGGCACAAATGATCTCTCTTTAGTAGATGTGGTCACCAAAAGATATGTTGGAATTAATCAATTGCTCCTTAACCAAGAAATTAATGATAAGACGATTGAGATATTGGGAGAGAATTGTGTGAATATCAGTGCTTTATATCTCAATTCGATTTGTCTGGGATTGAGTGCCGAAGAATTGAAGACAATCGGGAATACATTTGGAGAAAGGATTAGGAATTTATCACTTCTTTATAGAAAATCAAAAATGAATTCAAACCAAAAATCAATCGCTTTATTGAAAACACTTCCAAATCTGAAATTCCTTGTTATCTATCAGTCATTAGGATTCGAGAATATTTGTGATTATATTCCCGATCGTATTGAAAGTCTTGGTTTATATACTTACTCGACATCCACTGAACCACATATTGATTATCAATCGTTTAGGAATTTTTTGTATAGAACCGCCTATTCTATCAAATATTTGGCCCTACATTTCCCCCTCTTTGATGAAGACCTCGACATTACTAAGACTAAGTGTCAACTAATAAAACTGAGCCTTATATTCATCGGACAATCAACTCTTGATTTGTTAGAATCGCAACCATGTCTTCAAACTATAGAATTTTATAATCTGAAGAACAAAGTTATTAGTTTAGAGCAGTTTAGTCACAGAAGATATCGGTTTTGGGACATAAAGAAATTGATTTTGAAACATTGCTCAATGAATGCAAAATCATTTCAAATATTGGGCAAAATCTTTCCAAATATTCGGATTTTAAAGTTATTTGATCTCCAATTGTCCTGCGATTGCAATATGAGAACTGTTTTTTGTGACGAATGTAGGGATTGCTGTTCACAAGTGTTATTTGGATTCAAGTATTTGCGAGAATTGATTTTGAAAAACATGAATGTTCCATTCATGCCAATGGCAAAGTTTACAAAATTACGCAAGTTACTTTTATGGCAACATTCCGTGGACTTTACCATTTTGTCCGAACAATTGAACAGTTTTTGTAACCAAAACCAGAAAAGACTGTTCACATTATCGTTGTTCAAAGTGGCTGAAGAAGAGAAAGACATTTTTAAGAATTCACCAAAGAATTTGAAAATCAATTTTCATTATTAGAATATCCTTATCTCCAATCAAAGCAATGAAATAATTAATTCATTGATTAAAGAAAAGTATTTTTTTTTTGAATTTTTCATTTATATTTATTTACAACAAAACGTAATCATTATATGAATATCAGAATTCAATTCTTAATATATATTATCGCTTTCCATCTCTACCCCATTCCACACCCGCACTCATTCGCACCATTACTCATATATAATGAATTTGAAATCTAGTATTGGTAGGTTTTACGCTATGATTTGAAAAATCTCCAAATGTTATGAAAGGCATTGTTATAGAACAGGTCTTGCCTTGAGGTTAGGGATACATAACTTGAACAGTTCTGAAGTGACACCTCTAAAAGTTGTGCGATAAACATGCTCATATATTTTAGCGCCCTCTGGCAACTACATGTCAAGGTTTAGGCAATTTTGCAAAGAAATGCCATGCTCAAAATGACCTCCTCTATCGATATGCATAGTTTTTTTGACATTCCACCATTTTATTTAATCATACGTTTATGGCACAACTTTTAGAAGTGTCACTTCAGAACTGTTCAAGTTATGTATCACTAATCTCAAGTGAAGGCCTGTAATTAGAAATCATCAGTCATGTATTAAATTCACTGATTTCTGAAATTACAAGTTCATATATTATTAAGTATATGTTAAAAATATTAAGAGGTTATAAAAATTGAGAGATTTTAGAAAAAAGTCAATATTAAAGTTATATTAAGGGTCATTAGAAATATAAAATTAGTTACATTATAATTTTTGAATCGATCTTTCAGAGTATTCAGTCAAGAGAGGAAAACAGAGTATTTGTCACTCTGAGTACGACGTAGTTGATTGTTAGGAAAAAAATAACAGAAAAACCCATTAGAAAAAAATACAAAAAAAATATTATTTAGATAAGCATTTAATGTAGGATAGTTGTTACAGTATATCAACAATATTAATGACAAACACTATTAAGGTATGTTTAGTCAACTTTAAATTATATCAAATGAATGTTCAAAAGATTGCTAATGCACAGACTGTAATTATTTGGTATATATAATTACAAAAGTCATTTAGTGCATTTGGCTTACAATCTTAATAATGTTGATTAGTTTACTTAAAAAAAGATTCAAGTTCAGGGAAAGACACAGCTGCTATTTACTATGACAGATCTGGATTATTTTAATTCATTCTTTATAACGAACGTTTACTGGTGTACTTATAATTTATGTTATAATTATAAATTTTCATCAATTATTTGCTTATTTCTTTCATTGAGTATTTTCTTTCTAAATAAATGCATGAATTTCATGCTAATACTGAATAAATTAATTATTTTATTCTGTTCATTCTAATTGTTAAATTTTACCCTTGATTGTAAAAGTTTTTTATTAAATGATTATATTATTTCTAAAAAATGGTTTTTTATATTTTTTATACATTTTTTCAAGTTAGGATTTTCAGTGTTCAAAAATTATTGTAATGCTATTTGTGCGTAGAAGAAAATATGCGTTTTCTAGTTTCTCTAAAAATGCCGTCTACGCACAGAAGCATTAGCACTATTTAATGTCGTGTATGCTGATCATGGTGGGGAAATCACTGGAGGAAAACCAACTAGATTTTATACTCATATACCAACTCGCCAAATTGTTGCAGAATTTAATTAACAATACCATAATTTAATAGAATTTCGGCTAATTCAGAATTTGACCAAATTCAACAAGAATTTGACAAAATTGTGTTATTTTTCTAAGAATTTTGCAGAATATGGCGCCGTTTCTCAAAAGTGTAATGAGGCGAGATAGTTCGCAAGCGACCTAGGAGTTATCGTCTAAAATCACATGCGAATATTCCGGACTGTGCCTTCTTTGTACATCCCTTGTCTATATGTTCCCCCTTTTTACTAATATCGCTAAATGTGCAACAATGAAATTCCTTTATTTAATAAGAAATTGTATTACAATGGTCTCTAATACCTACATCAATCGATGCCTCAAAATTAGCCTGCTAAACTATGAAGCAGTTCAAGTTTAAACTTCTCAAGGCTAGTGTGGCTAAACAATACAAAATTTTAACATTATATTGTAAGAGGAAGGGGACGCCCCTTAGGTTTCTAAGACCGCTCTAGTCTTCTGTTGGGGTTTTTCGGTTTAATAGTCGTTATTATAACCAAAAATTCAATGTAAAAGCGTTTGCAATAAAAATAATTGTAAAACAAATATAAAATAATAATAAAAATGTTTATTAAATACAAAATAGTTTTAAACAGAATATTAATTAGTTATCATTTTATTAGTCGGTTTTCTTTCAGTCGTTTAATTCTTTAATTTTATTTATATTATCTTTAAATACGATTTTTAATTACTATTTTATAGAGTTTTCAATTAAAACGTGTTTTGAGTACTTCTTGACTCTATGTCTATAACACGACTTCTCTCTCTTCAAGCGATACAATACGACTCTTTTTCACGACTTCTGAATTAGAGGTGCAAATTTTATACCCTTGTTCCACGGGGTCCCTGTAAAAACCCTTTACCCTTAAGGGTTAAGGGCAG
>JAQFXN010002093.1:0-13460 GCA_034693365.1 Liacarus xylariae
TAACTCGTTTCACATTGAATTGATACTGGTCGCCACAAATTAATTTTAAGTCGAATAATTCATTGAATATTATTAAGATCAAGAACAATTTTTTCCTCTTCATTTCCTTTATTTAAAATATAAAATATATTTTTAATACAAAATTAAATATTTAATATTTATTAATTTTATTATTATATTCATAGTGTAATTTATAAATTAGTTTAATCTTTGCTTTGCGAACGGAAGAACCAATTGCTCCTATATGTATATCAAGAGCAGGAATGTCCAAAGAAATATATTTAATTTTATCTCCTGTAGGCTTCTTGAGTGTAAATTTAACATCATATGCTCGACATAATGTCATAATAAATTTCAAAGGATTAGTGCGAAATGTATTAATTTTCATCTTCTTGTTTCTTCTACTCTGAGTCTTGTCGAAGTCCAATTGTAGCTCTTTAGGCGTTATTTTTATTGGAATTAAATTTCCATTCACAAAGATTAATTCAGACATATTTTTCTGAAAAATGCATAAAATCTTTATTAAATATTTCCCATAACCAAAAAAAATTTTAATTAATAACAAATTTTTTGTAAAGATATAAATTTAAAAATTAAGATATCGCTGCATATTAGCACGGGCCTCATTTCTAATAAACCAATGTTCACAAATGCCAATGGTTAGAGTATTTTCAGTTATATTGAACCGATTTTTAAAATCATCTTTGCAATCGACACAGACTCCTCCCTTCGTATCTCTTGCGAGCATATCTGTTGATATCTGCCCAAATTTAGTGGCTTTAATTATGAATCTATTATAATACAAAACCACAAAAGTTATTTCATCTAGTTGTATAACAAATTTTTTCATTAACCAAGCTGGATCAAATATTATAACAGCTTTATAATATGTCGTGACAATAAGATTTTCATCAAATATTTGCATATCTTGAACTGGCCGAGACGGTATAGGTATCTCAATCTCCTTAGATTCTTCTTTCATGAATTTATCAAGTGGATACGCCATGATATTTGTTTCAAACCAAGGTGATGGTTGATCATTATACAGTGCGGCTGCAAACAGCATCTTTTCTGAAACGGCCAATCGCATTCGCATAAAATTGTGCCAGAAGTAATCCAACTTTGTTTGAAACAATATTTCGGCTTTTATTTCAAAATCATTTATACGTTTCAGGTTTAGAACTCTTATCCAATGCATATATCTTACTATCAATGTTATTCCCAAATTGGAAACATTTTCAGAAGAATTCTGACAGAACAAAGCCTCTTCTATGTTTTTAGCAATATATGTAAGATAAAAGCTGTTTGCTTTCCCTTCCAAATTGAATTGAATTTCACTCAAACTTCCATTTGTTTCTAAACTGAATTTTGCCATTGGTGTGTCTAAACAATATTTTGATCACGCTCAATAAAGTGGATTTGATTATTTATGTGAAATATCTGAACCAAATCATCAGATGCCAAAACTATTAAACTGTTGCCATCCATGTGTCTGGATAGATATAAAGTATTATTTTTTTTGCAAATAAAATGCCTTTATTTATGTTGAAGTGTACAGTTTAAACAACTGTAAACGAATGATACATTTCATAGAAAATTTCTAGTATTTATACTAAATTAAAATTCAATTACAACATGTATTTCATTGACTTGAAATTAAACAAAAATAAAATATTTAATTAAATTCTATTATCAGGAAATTCTAAATCATTATTTTATATTGACATACATTAAACAAATCTATAAAGCAATCAAATAAAAGTAAAATAATAATATACATATATATTCTGATAAAGTTTATACAATTATAGAAAAACAAACAAAACAAATTACATTAAATAAGATATACTTTTCCTTATGATTAATAATTCCTTTCAAATTATAGAAAAACAAATAAAACAAATTTAAATTAAAAAGCTTTTCCTTATTACTATTAATCTAATAAAATAACTGTTCATATAAAAGTAAAAAAATAATAAATCATAAAAAAGTAAAAATTATTTAAATACTAAAGTACAATTGGAAACATGAATAAAATGCAAAAAATCTAACAGTTCAGCAAAATAATTAACATATCGAAATGGACTCATAAATCATTTATATATCATTATCATTGACTAAGTTAAGTGGGTAGTTATTTTGTTTGAAAATTTCTAATAGTAAACTTATTTCTTTATTTAAATTTTCTGGCGTATTGATGTAAGAAAAGGCCGTATAAACAAAATTTTTTATTACCGATTTCTTATGTTGTAATGAATGGTAATAGTTAAATTTTTAATACCGATTTGAGTGTGTTTGCTTTCTATAGATATCAATAATAATTTTACTTTATGTCGTTTAATTTTTATATCTACAAATGCAATACCCTGATATTCGTGTTCATTTTCTATAGTAAATTTTATTGTTTTTAAGGAAGCCCCAATTTTATTGATATGGTCGAAAAAACTGTCAGCAAATCTCATGTTAATGATCATGAAGCTATCATCAACAAAATATCTAAGATATCGAGGTTTATTTTTAAAGGTACTCATTGCCTTTGTGAATATACTTTCAACAAGCCCCTCTGCTATAACAGGTGATAAACTGCTACCCATGGGGGCACCAGATTTCTGGATGTAGAATTTGTCATTACATGCAAATATGATATTTTTCATGCAAAATTCTAATAAATAAATTATATCATCAATACTTAATTTAGTTTTTTTCTTGAAATGTGTATCATTAGATAATTTACATCTAATTAATTGTAATGTGTGATCAATAGGTATGTTTGTAAACAAATTAACAAAATCTAGAGATATCATTGTCTCATTTTTTGTTACACGCATATCTTTTATTTCAAAAGCAAATTGTTTGGAATCTTTAAGTGAATAAGAACTATTCCTTATTGTAGGTGATATAAGATCACATAAAAATTTCGATAATTTAGCTAATGGATGATCATAGAAAGGACAAATTAATCGACAAGGATAATCCCTTTTGTGTAGCTTAATTAAAGCATATAGTACAGGAATGGCATAATTAGTGGGGTATAAACTTCTATATAAATTAAATTCTACATATTTTTATTTTTGAGATCCTTTAATATATCAATTAATTGTCTAGCAATGTGACCTGATTTGTCATTTCTAATTTCTGAATAAATGTGTTTATCAGATAAAACTGATTCTACTTTATGAAAATAATCAGATTTATTTAAAACTACTGTTATATTTCCCTTGTCAGAGTTAATAATTATAATTAGATCATTCTGACGTAAAGATTTTAAACCATTTAATTACTGTATTGTATAGTTAGGTTTAATATGAAATTTAGTTTTAATGGTGTTTAATAAAGTATGTCGTATTTGTTCAATAATAGGTTTTTCAGATATAGGTTTTTCTAATTTGGATTCAATATTAGCCACTATTTGCTCTTTTTTAACAGATTTTGGATAAACCAGATATTTAGGGTCCAATAAAATAATTGACATTTCGGAATCAGTTAGGTGAACATCAGAAAGGTTAACTACCCAATCAATACTATTTTATTTGGAGATTTTTTTATTTTTGATTTCATCGGGACAATAATATTTCGAATCTTGTATATTTAATTGAAATATTTCAAAGTTTCAAAGTCTGGACTTTAGAGTTGCAGTGAATGGGAATTTGTTTATTTATGTAACTATGAAAAGTGAATTCAGAATTATATGGCAAAGCTGTAAAACAATATAGAATTCTGAATTCACATTTCATAGTTACATAAATAAACAAAATCCAATTCACAGCAACTCTAAAGTCCAGATTTTGAAACTTTGAAATATTTCAATTAAAACATAAAGCGATCGAATTTCTCTCCACTTGTCCTCTCAACTCAAATGCATAAGAAAAAAGCGAATCATTCATCGCTTGACTGTTGAAAAAGACTTTAAGAGAAAAGTTGAAACTTGAGTCCAGTGACTACTAGTTTGTAGTTTAATAATTGTTGTGCAAAGTAAGTGAATCTTACATTTATTACATAATGTGCTCAAACAACAAAGCAATCTTAACAGTGAAAACAGTAAAATATTACTAATTTGTAATCAATTTGACAAAATATTTTGAAAACGCTACGTTTCCTAAAATTTGTCTAGGTGAGAGCCTATAAAACGTCCAGCAAAAACGTTAGGAGGTATTGCCCCTTCCATATCTCTGTTTTATACTGCAAGTTAAAAATGAAATACTGCCGGATATACTCTTAGAAGAGTATACAGTATTATACTTTCGTATAATTTCTCGAATATAATTATCACTAAATCTAATGATTATTTAGAAAATAATTTATTTAAACATTACTTTTATTTTCAGGTGTCTGTGAATGCAATTTTCAAGAAGATATGGATTCAACCAAATGCTATCTATCCCTGTATTCCCTGTTTCGACCAAAAAACTACAGAACAAGAAAAGAAAGACTACTCTTGTGTACAATATTTATCATACCTTCTGTGCTCTCCTATTGTCTCTTCAGTTATTTGAAAAAACGACGACTAAATAAAAAATTGAATAAAACTATAACAGCAATAGATAAACAGCAGACGAATATTAATTATATTTATTTAACTAAAAATGTTAATAAAATCTAAATTAAAAGCATTTCATTATATTTGTTCAAACGATTGTTTATATGAGTATTGATTATATACTAAGGAATTTCAACTTTCAATAAATATAGGAAATACTAATATTTATTCATTTCTAAACCTATTAAACTGTTAATCCTTTTTCATCTTTAATGCTTTAAACTTTCTTCATTGATATCAGTAAATACTAAAAAATGACCAGTTTTGAGATAAATGAAACTGTAATGAAGTTTCTTTCCCGAGAGAATTAGGACTTTACTGATAACAGAATGGTATATATTGTTGCACTCATTATATTTCCCGCAAACATTTGGTACTCATTCGGACTCGGGTCACTTCGAACCTCTATTTCTCTATTAAATGTTCATTATATCGTTTTTATCTCCGATTTAGAAGAAAAGGGAGAATATAGATTCGTTTCCACCAGAGCCATCACCACCAACTCACCTCTCATAGGTTTAGCATAGAGTTGCTTACCGCCACCGCCACCACCCCTCTCTTCCATAGGAAGATAAACTCATACTATGGAAGTGTCTAAAGTGAGAATAGACTAATCATATAAAAGTGATTAAAGTAAGGATAGACGTATCCCATGGAAGTGGCTTAATCAGGATAAGCTACTGCTATTGAAGTTGCTAAAATGATGATAGACTAATAATATGTGAGTAGCTAAAGTGAGGATAGAATAAATAAGGATTTACTCATCGTAAAGGATAGGGCTAAAATGCGGATAGACTTTAAGTTTTTGAGTGGCTAATGTGAGAATAGACTAAATTAAAATTGACTAATCCTAAATGTATGACTAAAGTGACGATTGACTAAATAAAGAGAGATTAAGCTTGTGTGATTGGTTAAAGTGAGGATAGACTTATCCTATGGAAGTGGCTAAAACGAGGATAGACTAAGCCTATGTGAGTGGAAGGTGAGGATAGACTAAACATAAGGGAGTTGCTAAAGTGAGGATAAACTAATCCTATGGGAGTTGCTAATGTGATGATAGTCTAAACCTATGTGAATTGTGAAGATAAGGATAGACTAATCTTATGGAAATAACTAATATGAGGTTAGACTTATAATGCGAGATTAGCTTTAGTGAGGATTGACTAATCCTATAGGTGTATTTAGAATGAAGATAGATTAATCCTACAGAAATAGTTAAAGTGAGAATGTAATAATCCTATAGGAGTTGCTAAAGTGAAGTTAGACTAAACTGATGGGGTGTCTGAAGCTAAAAGAGAATAAACTTAATGGAGTTAATAAAATGATGATAGACTGAGCCTATGTGTGTGATGAAGGTGAGGACAGACTAATCCTATACAAATGGTTGAAGTGAATATAGACTAATCTTAAGGAATTAGCTAAAGTGAAAATAGACTAATAATATAGGAGTGGCTAAAGTTAGGACAGATTAAACCTATGTGAATGGTTAAAATGATGAGAGACTAAGCTGATTGAATAATAAAACATTATTGATTGTAAGTATGTGGACAATTGAGAAAAGGCTGTATATGGTGTCCACTTTAAGATATCGACGGCTGTATTTAGTAATACCTAAATCAATTGAGTTTATTTGTTTTTTAATTATGTTATTGTGCTTTCTTGACTTTAGAGGTCTGTATTAACCCCCCCTCCCCCTCCCTCTACCTCATCCGAATTCATATTCAATTTTTCGATGTTTCGATGACATCAGGTTAAGTTGATTTTGTGATTTTTGACAAAATAGCTAATAGTAAAGTTAGGTTGGACCTTAGACAGATTCAGCAAGACAACATTATTCTTTATTATATAAGTGAATAATAAAAATAAATTTAAAGTTAAATCAATAGAAATATTTATATAAACACTAGAAAGTCTTCAGAATCAATAAACTGCGTTCTAAAAAAACATGAAGATATGTATACTTAATGAATATGACCTAAATATAGGATATTATAAAAATGATATTCTTGTCATTTAATTTAAATAAATGAGAATTATTTGTCAAATAAAGAAAACTATTGCACGCAATGATAAACTGTCAGTACTTATACAGTAGAGTATATTAAGTATATTAATTGCATTATTATGTCATTCGATCGTTATTTTCCTAATGGCATAGTATATGATATTATAGTTGTATTAGATTACAGGTTATTATTCGTTAAATTTCTTATTGTCAGTAAAGTTAAAAATATTTCATATTTTTTTCAGTGTTTGTAAAAGAAATTCTAAAAAACCTTTTTTATAAGAAATTTATTTCATATGAAAAAATGGAAACGAAATACAAATTAAGAAAATCCAAACAAATTCATTATAACAAACAAATGATTTCTGTTGTGTCGGAAACTTTCAATTATAAACAAATTGAAAACAAGATTTTCATTAAATATAAGTTTAGGAAAATTGTGAAAATTAATGGAAAATCTGGTAATAATTTGTCAAAAGAATCAGATCTACAAAACTATTACATCAAATATTTTGAATACTTGGAAACAACTAAAACACATAACATTAAGAATATTCCTGAGACACCGATTCTGAAGCCGACATTCAGTGCTATTAAACAATTGTTGAACAAAATCAAGAAAAATAACCGAAAATTTCTTAAAATGAATTATTTGCTCAAAAGAAATTCAACAATTGTTAAGAAAAAGCGAATTAAACTGTATTCGTGTGATTATAAATTCTATGAATCGAGAATATGTAGAAAATCTCATAATTATTATATTAAAACTTGATTTTTCATTTCACAATTATTGTATACAATTATTACAAAATTTCATGAAATTTAAAATGAGTGAAAGTTTCAGTGAAACTATCATTGAAAGCTTGAAACTTTCACTTTTTAGTAAAATATCCAAATGCTATTGGATGACAGTTTTACAGAAATAAACTGGTATTTGGTAAAACCAGGAGTAGCCAATGGGGGAGTATAGCCTAAACACAATCATAAATTTTAGATTTTGCAGAATACCCCATCATGCACCCTGCGGTGCAAAAAAGTCGTATTTTTAATTCCCCCCCCTCACTGTGCAATTTTCAAGTTTTGAATAAGTATATCCGATTCCTTGACTTTTTGGCTAAATTTTCTCAAAATACCCCTCTATACCCCCATCTGACTCGCTTCCAGGACAATTCATCCTGGCCCAAAACATCGTGGAAAATTCATCGTTGCACAATTCATCGTGTGCCAAATCATTGTGATCCAAATAATCGTGGGGAAAATTCATCGTCAATTAAATTTGGTTATTAATTAATTTTTATTCAATCTAGGTTAGTTTAGATTAGGTTAAATACTACGCGAGCGGTAGCGAGCTAATTACTATTGAAATTTAGCCGAATTTAATTGACGATGAATCGTCTCACGATGAATTTTCCCGCGATGTTTTGGGCCACGATGAATTGTCCTGGAAGCCTTCTATTCAATGAAATGACCATACAAACGGAATAGAGTTATCCATCCCTTAAATATATTGACTTTGCACTTCAAATGAAAGAGGACATGTCAAGCATTAAGTTTTCTTAGCATCCCAGGGGGTGTGGTATTCCTTGTGTTCTTTGTACAGAATACGTATGCAATCCCTTAATCTATATCGTGTTTATGCTGTTCTCATAATCTAAATATATAAACAGCAATTTTATGTCTAATGAGGAGATATAACGAAAATAACTCCCAATTTGAAAATCTTCAAAATACTTTACCCTGATGCTGTATTCTGAAAAAAGAATAAATGTTTTCTATAAACGATGTTGTTTTGGACTTTTCCCATTTTTTGTAAAATACACACACCTGTCTTAATAATGCTCAGCCATCTCTGAAAATCAGAAAGCTCTTTTTTATTGCAATACAATATATAATCTTCTTGTTATATAATTTATTTTCAATGAACAAGAAATTTATTATTATTATCATTACTTTCTATAATATAATAGGATTAGAGTTCTATAAAAGAACGAAAATCGAAGAAATCTTCCAAAAATATAGAAATGATTTCTCAGAGAATATTCTAAAGAATATTTCATTATACAGTAAAATACCAGATTTTGAGATATGCTTATGATGTTTAGAAAACGATTTTATCAAATTATTAAAGAAATAGACCATATTTTCAGAATGTGATTGGCTTTTGTTTAATTGTTTCAAGTGATGGTTCACTAGATATGATTTCATTCTATCGTCTCAACTAATACAGTATATTATATTAGAATAATTTAATTTTGTTGATTCTATAAATCCAATTCTAAAAGTTATAACTAAGTATTCCAGAAAAATGCTTTATCCTGCAATAGAAACTTCCCCTCAATATATAATTGCGAAGATGTACTGTACAACTGTTGTTAATTATAGAAAAGTTTATGATTAGAGATTTTTTTGTTTTTGTTTTTTTTAAGATTAAACATTTTTATTCAAATGATTAAATACTCCAAGTTCTGGAAGATAAGCCGCAAATTTGTTGAAAATTATACTAATTGGCTTATAGGATAGTTCCGGTTTATACGTTGAAAAAGATTGATTTAAAAACCAAAATTCGTGAATCTCATCTATTTCTTTTATGATGTCATTCGAATAATCAAAAATCTTTGCACTCGGAACTCATTTTTAACACATTCTCTGTCAGTTCATTCCAACTATCTTTGGTATATTCTGTGAAATTCTGTCTAAATTATTAGAAAAATAACAATTTTGTTAAATTCTTGCTAAATTTAGTTGAATTCTGTTAAATGTTCACAGAATTCATCATAATTTCCTTAAAATCTTTTCAAATCTTACAGAATTAGTCGAAATTTGGTTAAATTACATCATTTTCAATTGAATTCTACAAGAATTTGGCGATTCCGAAATTGCCTCCCTTAAACCACCTATTCAAAATTTTTAATAAAATTTCTTTTCTATCACCAAGAGCGTGAAAGCATTAAGAGACATACTCAACTGTAGTATATTTAGAATATAATTATTTATCAATCTGACTTCGGTTTATACCACGGCTTATCTGTTGTAATATTTTACTTTTTTAATTTATGTTCTGTTCTATACCTCGGCTTATACGCTGGTCCGGCTTATCTACCCGAACTTAGGGTACTATAAACTCGAAGTGTAATAATTAGAAAAATATTTTTACTAACGTTCATATATTAATATATTGTTATTTTTGGTTTAGAACGGATGAAATGTCTTGGTCGGGTCTTTGCATGTCACTTGTGGAATGGAAACCAACTTGAAGTCTAAATTACATGCAAGAAAAATCAAATTTATTTTTACAATTTTGTAGTTTAATCTTTTATATTTATTTTCGAACATTAGAAAAGAAATGGATAAAAAAATTTAACTTTTTCTGACTAATCAATCAAAACTGAAAAAATAATAATAACATCATTTGATAAACTTTTTTTTCAATACTTAAACATTTATATTAAAAATAAATTTAAAATTCTATCTAATATTGGCAATACAGTGAAATTCAACAGGATAAAACATATAATTGGAAAACTTGGTTATAACTTATTATATTGTAATTATTATACAGAATTAAAGAATTGCACAGTGCAATCAATTGTGCAATTGGTAGAAAAATGTAAAATATTTTATTTAGAGCTATTTGATTTTGTTTGAGATAATAACCAACATGCTCATTTGTCGCATTTAACAAATGTATAGAAATGTAATAAAACTTCCTATAATTTTTATTGTTGTGAAATAATATTTGCCCAAATTTTAACATCAAATGCAAACTTCCTTTGTATTAAAATTGATTGAAATTAAAAATTATTATAATTTTTTACTTTAAAATTAATTCAATTAAACCTTACTATTATATGAAATTGTCGGGAAAGAAACTTATTTATTTATTATTGAAAAGTTCCCTCATTGTACTGCTATTATGCCTTCACAGTTTAAAACGGTAACTCATACAGGCAACATATTTTTGTGTCAGGTTAAAGCCACACAAATATAGTAAACATTTGTGATCTGTGACAGGTTATTACTAACTTATTAGACAAGCTGTGGAAAAATAAAAAAAATTGAAAATTTTTGATCTAAGCTAATTTTCAGATAACTTGTGAAATTAAAAGATAAAATTATTGAATTGAATCATAGTATGATTAGGATTTATCAAGTGTAATCATTCTTAGATAAATTATAATTAGCAAAGCTTAACGACCTAAAAGTCAGGGAGGTAGAGGGTGGTATTTTTGAGAATTTCTTTAAAAGTCAGGGGGGAGGGATAGCTAAATTTCAAAATATGTAAAGTATGGTAAAAACAAAATTTTTGCCTGCGGCGTAAAAATACAGGGGTGTATTGTGATCATTTTTCGGGGACAAGGGTTATTTTGGTTACACCCTCTCCCATTCTACTCCCCTATTATAATGTTAGTCTCAAAGTTTTTATTTATATGTTATTTAAAGTTACATTCGATAAACTTATAATTTTTAAAATTTGTAGCAGATTTCAGAAATATAAAAATAAGTTATTCAAGAAATTATCCAGAATTTTCAAACTTCCTTGCAGTATTATTTGAAAGATCAATTGATTATTTATATGTTTTATATATTTTATCATTTATTATATATATTACGTGTAAAATTTATGAATGGTCAGACAAGAAAAAGTCAAGGAGTTTTGGTAAGGGTATTTTGAAAAATTATGGAAAAAGTAAAATCACAGCCGAATCATTTTATTAACTTTTATTTAGAGAGTTATCCAGGGGTTCACTCAACACAAGCTGATGTTATGTGAAGGAAAGTTCACAAAATATTCTTCGATGAACTAGGTAATCTCAAATATGTAAAAATTTAGAAAAGAAAGTATGAATTACTAAGTGTTCACATAATGGAATGGGTCTATTTTGAAAGTTATTCAGAACAAAAGGGTATTTGGTTGTAATCAATTTGTTCATCTCTGTCTTATATCTGTACAAATAAGATCATCATCTTTCAAATTCTAGCTAATTTCTGTATTTCATTACTGAAAATTGATATTATTTTAATTAATTCTATATATAATATTAGCGAAATAGATAATGTTTCACAATAGGAGCGCAAACAGTTTTCAATTTGTTTATTCCATTCTCACTATTTCAAGTTTATTAGAAAATTAATTCATCACAGTTTTGATGCTTTTCAAGATTACCCTGTTCTTCGCACTATAATGCGCGCATTATCTTAGGATAAAAGTGATTTTTTGCAAAAGCATAAGGGTGTGGTCTATACGCCAGGTGCGCATTATACGATAAATAATTTAAATTTATTGAAATTTCTTTATTCGAAACATTTTATGAGAAACTACTATAAATATTTTTTTGAAAAGATAAAATTTAGTTATTGACCGCTTCGGGTTCACTGTCAGCAACATTTGATTGCATTTCCTACAAATTCATATCACTTCTTCATTAACACCATACTGCCTTACGATTTCCATATTTACCATGGCTCCCCATCATGAATGAATCCCCGTTCTAATTGTAGTTATTAAAATAGATTTTATTGTGAATATTTTTCATTTAACCAAGTTGAAATCTAAATTTTGTTAAAATCAGTAGTAAAATCAATAAATTTATGAAAATTTTATTCCGAGACTTTATTATGTCCTGGTTTAACATTACCCGAGACACTGGACAGAACACACAAAACCTGGACATCCTGGTGAAACCGGGATGTATGGTCACCCTTGATATTGGTTAGAATACACAATTTATTGGAATACTTTTGAATGCTTTTAAGCATTAATCAATTTTGTTTAGTGCGCATTATCTGAGTAGAAATTAAAAAATTTCAAATATTGGATTGGAATTAAAAATCTATTATCCGACAATTTTAATATATTTATACTACTCTTGCTAATGAATGCCCTGCCCAAGGCGTTAGAATGGCTTTTTAAAAAATATAGCTAACCCTTTAGAAAATATTACTTTATTAATATTACTAATCAACTTAATAATAGAAAGGATTATCGAAATAATTTTTCAGAAAATGACTAATTATTTGAAGAAATTCAGAAAAATAAAGAGGAGATTAATATATGAATATTGATAATTAGTAAAATATTTGTTCAACTTTAGAGAAAGATACTTAATTTAGAGAATTTATTTATTCATAATTAGCCATTTCTTGAAAAATTATTTCGATAATCCTTTCTATTACTAATCAAATGAATAATGAAATTTTATTTAAAACGCAAGTTAATTAGTAATATTAATACAGAAGTATTTCTTAAAGGTTCGCTATTTTTTATAAAAAAAACTATTCTGACGCCTTGGACACTGAATTGGCAAGAATAGTGCAGTATTTCTAATTTAATTATGACTTTTGATGTCATAATGAAAAATCCCATTTATAATATAATATAAAATATGAAAATGTCTGAATTCGTATTTGGTATAGAAAATTAATTTAATGGAAAACAAGAATGTGCCATTATTAATGGCCCAGTAATATACTGTATATCTCCGCTTTCCTTAAAAATACTTACAGTGGAGAATCATTTTAAACTGGACGGAGCAAAAGTTAACTCTTACTCATTAACTTTGAGTTTTATGTTTGACTAAGCAGTGACCGATAGATAAATTATTTGAATAAACATTTAGTCACATATAATCAAGCCTTTCTAATCTTGTCTTGCAATGGTATCTCTGCACATGTGTGCACGTTTGTGTGGATGGCAGAATTATAATGTCTACAGCAATAGTGATATAAAATATCAAATCCATAGATTGAGAAAATGAAAGAAATTGAAACATAATTTCTATTAACAGATAATTTTCGTTTTTTTATTATAAATGAAATATTGCTTTCTTATGATTTAATTATTTAATATAATTAATTAAAGACATATTAATTAATTAAAATCATTGAAAGAAACTTGCTTTTAATATAGGATTGAAAGCA
>JAQFXN010002094.1:0-13457 GCA_034693365.1 Liacarus xylariae
CTAACAGATTTATTGCTCGTGAGGTAGCAATAGCATCAGATACAATTACGCAATGTCAAGAATTGAATCCTAATATTACCTGGCAAGAATTTACAGATCAAGAAAAAGAAACTATTAAATTTTCCACTCATAATATAATTGGTTTATTCTATAAACCGTTTAATAATCAAAAATTCTGTTATCTATTCAAATCTAATGAAATTGGCAATATTCTAATACTTTGGTATCAAATGGTTTCTACGGAAGACCAACCCTATTTTGCTATCAAAAATCAGTAAATGGAGCTGATATTGCCCAATCATGATATACCCTATATGTATGAGAAATAATGAAAGAATGCTTTAATAAAAAAACAAAAAATTTCAACATTTTATACTCAAAATAAGTAAAGGAATTTTTAATAAATTTATAACATTTTAATTATTACAACAATAATAAGATTTAAGACATATAATTGAAGAAAAAATCTTCAAATTTCGATAAATATTCATAATAAAAATTTTGATTTTCTGGTTTCAGGTATTGATTTAAAAATAAAACATCATTTATTTTCTCTTTAGAAATAGTTGACTGTTAACAGTTAGTATAGAATCTATTGAAGTTCTAACAGAATTTAGATCACAGTTTAATAAATTAAATTTATCGCCCAAATCAATAATTTGAAACTTATTATTATTTTGTAAACACTAACTGATGTCTTATGCTTATGATTATTGTGTAGAGCTTACAGTTTCTATGCATTCAATAATCGCATTGTTTTCATCTTTTCCATTCATATAAGCTTAGATGACCCTCAATTAAATTTTCCTTCGTATAAGGAAATTATTTACAAATATGGCGAAAACTACTTATGCTCTCTTCATAAAAAACTGAAAATGGAACTACCTTTGACATGCGCATATCGTAAAGTGGATCAGCTTTATAGGGAAATTAAATCACGTGATAATCCTATCTCTTAATCACGTATTATAAAAGAAAAAATTTATGCAAAGGAGCTAGAAAGTTTATAAAAGCTCAACAAATTCAAGAATTTTATAAAATAAAAAATGTTGAACACTTGGAATTCAATTTACGCCTTAAATTTAACAATTTCTAATGATCCACACTTTAATCTGGCTCAGATATTAGAACTGAGTACAAAAAATTTATTTATCGATATACGTGAAACATATAAAGAAGCAAAACAAAGGTTGGCATTATGTTATTGATACCTGAGTTTCAATGGTTTAAAAAAGTAATTAATAACAACGATAATAAAATATATACACTGGAACATGGCAATAGAATTATTAAGATTGACAAATACCTTAACCTTATAACTCTGACAAAAGCATATGGTCTTATCTATGAAATTCTATTATCTCCAGTTGAGTTAAATACCTTGAAAAATAATTTAAGCTTAATCGATGAAAAGTTGACCTCTATATCTAAGGAATTATCGTTAAGTCTTGATTTCGCTAACGATACATATGTAAATGAGTCTTATCAATAAATCTAAAAATAGAAAATGTGGGCTCCACAAGCCAACTAACTCGGTTTTTCCTATGAAGTGATTGGATATTCCTATGACGTAACTGGTTTTCCCTATGGTGTAATTGGTTGTGCCAATTAAGTGATTTGTTTTTCCTATGACGTAATTGATCTTTCCTATAACGTAATGGGGATTTCCCGACTGCTTTAGACCACGACTTATTATTGGCCACGCCTACTTTTAGACTACGCCTTCTTATTGGGCACGCCTACTTTTAGACCACTCCTTCTTATTGGCCACGCCCGCTTTTAGACCACGCCTACTATTGGCTCCGCCTTTTCGACCTGGAAGGGCAGGTTACCTACTATTATAATATATTTGCTCTTCAATTAATGTTCATAAAATTCTGAATTCAACGATGTATAACAAGCCACATATCTGATATTGGATCGTTTGACCGGATTTTGCCTTTTACCGTCGGGTGTTTAATAGTCAAATGCTGTTTATACACATTCTACATCCTGATATGTTATAAAATGGTACAGAATTTAACCCTTATAATTTTTCACCTTGGGATTATGAGCGCACCTTAGAATTTTGTTAAGCAGCATATTATGACCCCTTTATTGTTCAAAATTGAAAAAAACTGCAAATTTTCATCCGCACTTGGAATCCCTCAATAGTGAGTTCCAGTCCCAGACCAAGGCTCATAAAGTTCAAGATATTTAAACAGGCTGAGTCATGCGATTTTTTTGAAACTTCGCTTCCCAAGTCCAGGTTCAGACCCATGGTTTTTAGGCCTGTGCTCATCTCTATCAATGATAACATGTTATATATGAATTGTTCCGTGCAGTAACGACAAACGACATTTGCAACAAATCATTGAGTTATTAGGGTTTCGATATTGTTTTCTACAGTAAAGGAATGGCCCAAGATCAAAAAATATCCTCCGATTTTGATATAACTTTATTTGTAAATTAAGGAATCATAATGAGAGATAATCATGCAAAAATTTTTGAAATATTTTGAGAAACAAAAAAGTCATAGCACTTAGAAAAATGATAATTCAACCAATTTGAAAACCAGATTGATTAAGATATAAAGTATTTGTCTGTTTGTCATTTTGTCATGTCTATTTCTGTGACATCATTATGGATTTCTTCAACATCTATGCTACGTAAACAGAATTAACTCGATATTTTCATAATTTTTCCCCTTTATCAAAAATTCGAATGCAAAATTGGGGGTATTGGCATGTAGTTTTCAGAACTTTCTTTTTACGATATAATATCAAATAATCTTTATTAATCTCATTAAAAGAAAGTTCTGAAAACTCCACGTTTCTCAAGATATTTCAAAAATTTTTGCATGATTATCTCTCATTATGATTTCTTAATTTACAAATAAAGTTACAGTATATCAAAAGGATATCAGAGGATATTTATTAATCTTGAGCCAACTCTTTGTAAATAAATTGTTTGGCAGTAATTCCATTTAATTAACATATTACTACTCTTGGTTCTCCGCAATGTGCCCTATCTTAACAACGATCGTGTCGTTTTCGTATTTTCCAAGGAGACGAAGTCATGGGGAAGGTATTTGGGTTTTTCGCCAGTTTTTGGTCAATGTTTAGGAATATCTGTCCATAGGTGTAATGTTAGAGATTTTTTTCTCAGGAGGGAGTATTCCGCGATTGCCTCCCTGTGTCCATCACTCATATTCTGTTAAATTTCCTTTTACTTCTGTTTATTGAAGCATAAAATCTTGTTTTAAAAATAGAGTGTTCATTTTAAAAATCGTCATTTCGGACCTAACACATTCATAAATAAATTACCCGGACTACGCTTAATCAGTGTAGGCCCAAGTAGAAATGTAGCTGTAGTTCATTGAGAAATAAAAAGTTTATTCATAAATTAAAAAATAATATGTCGTTTTATAAGTTAAATAATTTTAAATATCAATTCTAACTAATTCAACAATGATCTTTTTGATTTTGATGTCAAAATTTTACCTTTAAGGTTAAACTGTACAAATTTCCCAAATTATCCCGAGTCAAAGTTGATCTTTCAAGCATTTTAAATATATTAAAAAAACTTTTCTGACACATTTTGACATCATGCACTTTTGCTATAATTTATGATCACTCAATAGGAAATACATTATGTAACTTTTTCCCTTTTAACCACTTTATATAGAAGTAATAAAACAGGTATATTTTTCCATGAAACTCATCATCAAATACTATAGAAATATGCAATAAAAAGCGGGACCTGAGTTCCCATAAAATGTACTTCTTCATTTAAATAATTTGTAAAAAGATTAAAGTTATTTATAACACTACAAATCGCAAGCAGTCGTTATTGCATGGAAGGGTTCATATAATGTATTTTATTATTACAAGTTGCACTATCTGTTAGTATTAGTTATTGTAAGTCAAGGGAAGCCAAGGATATACCCAAAATACTCTATCCTTCTGTCTAGAAAATTTTGCAAGATAACCTCTTCTGACTTTTTAAGCCGAAGGAAATTTCTTGAATTTTAACCTTACTTACCTTTACATTCTTCATATTAGAGATACATTATAAAAAAAATTTCAACCCTTGCTTTAAGGGTTAAGGGATTCTTAATGGAAGGGTTGAAAAGTTTGATATTTACTCCATATTATGCTCACTATTATACCCTTTGTATTTTGAACAAAATTTTAAATTAGTTTGAATTTAGTTTATTTAGATTTGACCAAGTTACTAGTAGTTTAATCATTTTAATTGGTCAACTATTACCTTGTTAAATATCAGCTCTGGTAATTCCATTGATGTGAATGCAACGCAAACACATTTGTTGAACGCATTTTGTTTATTACCAGTTTGCTTTTTTAATACCGGTATTTGAATCGCATTAATAATTAATGTTAAGAAATGTTTATTGATTTCTTAACATTAATTATTAATGCGATTCAAATACCGGTATTAAAAGAGAAAACATATCTAAAAATAAAGAGAATTGGATTTTATTCTTTTTAACAGTATTTGTCGAAATCGAGTAATGCTTTGGATTTAATTTTATTAATTAAAAATGAAAACAAAGAAATATTTAGAAATAAAATAAATAATGTGTTAAAAGAATGTATTGTTTTTAGACTTTATTAAGAGAAATACATTTGACAACAATAGCTTTGAAATGATGAGTACAATAGAGTTAAATGTGTAGACATATTGTAATCACTAATAAGTTTGAAGTTTTTGCTCATCGCTTAAGAGTTTTATTATAAAAAATTAGTTATTTTAGAAAAAAAAGAAATAATGAATTTTAAGAGAATTACATAAAAAGCTTTCATTTATTTATACAAATGTTTTGCGTATTTCTCTCATTCATTCAAATTTTCAAAAGAACTAAACGTATTATAAGAATTGTTATGTATTGTTATGTTAGGGACTGTCCTATTAAGTGATAATTGGTTTGGAAAAACTTAAGATATCCTTCAAATTTTCGATAATTACAAGTTTTTGATCAAATCTATAATAATATCAAATATTAATTATGTATTTGTATTAAACACAGACTTAATCTGTCGGTCGCTTCTCTGAAAACTTTTTAGTGAATTCTTCGGCATTTTTTAAGAACTTTTTCCTATCTTTTGAATATTCTTCCGCTAAATCGGTTCGTAATGGATGTTCGGGTTCGGGATCGTTGACTAGTGCTACCAGTGCTTGGATTACTAGACATATCGTAATATCAAAGGTATTAAAATATATCATTTGAACACTAAATGACAACAATGTATGCAAACCCTGGTCTGTCTTTGTCGCCGGTTTCCAGTTCTCGGCCTGAATGATGGGAAGACATACCTGTCCCTTCTCGTCGATATTCGGGTGATATATCTTCGTTCGAAACGTTATTTTCGGGGGTTTAAACGGATATTCGGCCGGAAAGTTGATCTCTATTCTAAAGGCGCCCCTATTATAGGGCACCGACTCCTGTGGACACAAACACCAGTTAATCCGTGAGACAATCAGTTAATAATACATTTGTATTAAAAACAAAAATAAATGTTTAAAATAAAACGCATAAAAATAATAAACAAAACAAAAAAACAAAATGAATGAACAAATAATGCAATGAGTGTGCGGTCTATTACGGGAACAATGAGTCCAATCCAAGTCAACATATTCTGTTCGT
Source organism: Liacarus xylariae (assembly GCA_034693365.1). Lineage (NCBI taxonomy): Eukaryota > Metazoa > Arthropoda > Arachnida > Sarcoptiformes > Liacaridae > Liacarus > Liacarus xylariae. The sequence continues at coordinate 5,648 of JAQFXN010002094.1, forward strand.
CCACCTGAATGTCACGGAATGATCGGAGCCCTGCTTTGCGGATGTCTTGCAATTCCTGTAACAATGAATGCCATTAACACAACAAACCATTCATTCATTGGTTTCTCAATTCAATTCAATTCTCTATCAATTGTGGCAAACCTTCTGCAGTCTTCGTGTGGCAGCCATTGGGTTAATGTCTTTATTGGTTATTAAATACAATTAATTAAATGAATGAACAAAAGAAATAATAAAAATATTTTTCAATAAAAAACACAATTTTTCGGCAAAATATAGAAATCCTTTTGATTGGAGTCTCACTTAAGGTATTGTAATTGCAGTTCAGTTACGAAACACCAAATGATGTCCAAAACCGGCTTTTCTACTGATTTTCTACTAAACGGGGTTTTATCGCAACTCCTCTTTCACTTCTGTCTCAATAATTAATTCAATCAATTGTTTTGTTCAATACTTTTTGTGTAAATATTATTCAAAATCTATTGTTGAATACATTTTATTATCTAATTGTCTGACAATTAAACGATACAATGGTTTTGATTCAAATTTAAATAAATCCCAAAAATCGACTAAACTTTGCCCTAAAATGAGTTCACATTCATTGTATGAGTTGTTCATTAAATAAGTTACAAAAATAAAGGCAAACATGCATTGAGTGCACACATGGGGGAGGGGTTTAGTAGTGAACAGCTATTAGAGTCGAGTAATTAGACTCTAATATTGGGTGCAATGCAGTCATGAATCGGCAATTTTGGTCATAAACTCTACGAATGAAGTGATAAACGATTCAATTATTTTAAAGTTCTTTGCATTTAATAAAATCCCTTAAAAACAAAATCACATTATTTTCTAAGCATTTGTTTGAATAATAAAAATTAAATCTAAATTAAGTCAAAAATTATATTTAAAGATTAGAAAACTTTGCAAAAAGACATTTAAAAGAGTTTGACTACAATTGAGGCCAAAGATGTCAGGACTGGAGTAGTAGTGCTGCCGAACACTGATTGGCTCTTAAGCTATGATTGGGTGACGAATGGGAGACAAACAGAAGGTTTTGAATACAAAATGCAAACAAATGTTTGACTTTTCAGACAAAAAAGTTTTGTAAGAAAACGACTTAAATTGACTCCAATTTGAATAGACTTTGAATTCATTTATCATAAGTGGAAGTGATTTAAGAGTCGACACAATTATGTCTCAAATGGTTGGACCGCAAAGACATGGCATTCAATGTATAAACCCTTTGAACGGCAGTCAAACGGCCAGTGATTGCAAAGACAGTGATTGTCAACCATTAGTCCTAAACGAAGACAATTGTATTGATTTCGGGTATTATTTGCATCGAAACAAATTGGGCGAAGGTTTCTATCCATTCCTCTCATTAAACAATTGAATTCTTATGTAATTGTCTTAACTCTAACTGATAGGCGGGTTCGGGAAAGTGAGGTTAGGAACACATCTAAGGACTGGCCATAAAGTGGCCGTAAAGATAATGGACAAACACAAGTTGGGAGTGAGTACTAACACTTTGACTTATAGTGTTTGAGTCATTTATAAACAACTGTTGCATTTTCGGGATTTAAGGCCGACTTATGTCGTGTTAGAGTTGAGATCAACTCATTGAAAGTGTTAGAACACGAGAACATTGCGAAACTGTTACAAGTGATCGAAACGGAGAACGAAATTTATCTAATTCTGGAGGTATTCACTCAATGAGACAATCAGTTTAGCCATTATTACCACTAATTCTTAATACCGGTATTATTTGATTGAGTAGTACTGCAGTGGAGGCGAACTCTTTGATTATTTGGTGTCGAAGTCAAGACTCACTGAAAACGAGTCGAAGATAATTATGAAAGATTTGATCAGTGCTTTGGCTTATATTCATAAGAATGGTTTCGCGCACAGAGACCTCAAACCAGAGAACATTCTGTTCGACGAAAAACATAGAATCAAATTAATAGACTTCGGACTCGCGGCCAACTGTCGGGTATTAAAAGATTTGAATATTTCTTTTATATTTCTTTAATTTAATTAATTTTTATTTCTAAACACAGAATAACAGCAATCAATTGAATCATTTGTCGACCTGTTGTGGAAGCCCTGCCTATGCGGCGCCCGAACTACTTCAGGGACCAGAGTATTCAGGGCCGGCGGTCGATGTCTGGAGCGCTGGAGTTCTTCTCTACGCTCTTCTGGTCGGAAGACTTCCATTCGATGACGAAAACATCGGCGCTCTCTATAAGAAAATTCAAGTATTATTTGAATTGTTTTAAACTTAGAATTTGTCTTAATTTCGCTATTGTTTGACATAAAAGAGTGGATTCTATCGAATACCTGATTGGCTGTCAATAGAGGCTAAAGATCTGATTCGATCAATGCTTAGAACCAATCCTAACGAACGCATTACTATTGATAAAATACTTTCCCATTTTTGGTTATCTCATCCCAAAGACACGGGTTATACCAATCCTTCGATACAAATAATGAAACCAAATCTGAACGAAGAAGTATTCTTCAACTGTCACCGACTCTTCCCGGAGAGTCCGATCAAAGAATTACGACAAAACATTTTGCACGGATTCGGATACCAAACGGCCACCTATTGGCTCATTAGACTCAACGCAAACTCAATTCAGGTCTTTATTTTGTTTTTGTTTTATTAAAATATTAAAAGTTTTATATTTATTTTATATTTTTATTTAAAGCCAATCAACTTAAGTACTATTAAGTCTCCAATTATTAAGACAACTGTCCAAAGAAGGCGAAGTAAGAGTTTGGATGAGACCATTACTAATCCAAATGGTATTTACATTAATAGAGAATGTGTTTTATTTCATAAAAATAACATTTAATTATAACAATTCCAGACATTCGTTCAAAATTGAAGCGCAAACTAATGGAAACCGAAAACTCTGAAAACACAAAACCCAATCATTCGAATCGACATAAAGTACCGGTCCCTAAAGTGCCACTTAAAGTCATTTCTCCCAATTCTAAAATTCCAATTCCTATAAGATCTCCAAAATTGACTCCAAAACAAAAAGAGACGCTAAAATTGAAAGAAATTCAGTCTCCAATCAATTCCCCGAATATTCCCAACAAAAGGGCCCGACTTTTCAATGGTCTCAACGACAGTATCAATAATAAGAGTCCGGTTCTGAAACGTACAATCGGTTCGCCTAAGACTCCAAAGAATATCAAAATCGAAAATACGCCCAAAAAGTCATTACTAAAGCGATTTCTTGAGTCGGCGACTCCGGCCAAAAGCCTAAACCCCCGATCCATAACCACTTCGACCACATCTAAGAACATAACTCTAACCAAATTCATTGAACCACAAAAATGTATCGAAAAACTGACGGAAACGCTAACCGCAAAAGGAATTCAATGCAAACAAAAAGAGTATAAATATTCTCAAAAAAAATTCTTTGAAAATTAAATACTATTTTACAATTAATTTACAGTTTTTCGTTGCGATGCGTTCTCTCGACTAATAACATAATCGTTTTGTCATTCAATTTGGAAATCTTAGAGTTCGACAATCGATGTGTTATCCAAAGGAAGCGCTTGAAAGGCGACGCTTGGAATTACAAGAAAGTGTGCGAAGAAATACTCAGAATTAGCAATGAGTGAAATCAATTATTTGTCCTATAAATACGTATTTAATTCATTTTATAAGCACTCAATTTATTTTTAAGGTTTTGTGTAATATTTATATCAATTTTAAGTCAAGTTTTTATTTTCTGTAATACTTTTTTTAAACAGTATTTTATTCGCAAAATATCTTAAAATATAAGCTATTTTTCCGTTTTTTATGAAATTAATTGAGAATTTCTTTAGTTTTTCAAAATATATTTAATGATTCAAAACATTTAATTCTATTGAAAAACATGTTTTTATGTGACAAAAGGATGAAATATTTATTAATAATATTGTTATAAGTGATTGCAAAGCAGTGAAGGCCATTCACATTGTCTGCTATGCAGTCTATGCGGTTATATTTGTCCCGGAATTTATCTAAATTGGGTTCAAATACAGTAAACACATAGACTCACAAACAGAAAACTGTCGGAAAGGACAGGCATAGCAATCAATGGAATGGTTGGTCAAAATACTTTGTGTTGAGTGCAATGGATTAGTGGATATTCCAGACCTCTTCAAAAGCGGAACATATTTTAGTGGATGCGAGCGCTGCCGACAGCGGGTATTGACTGATCGAAAAGGATTCCTCGATATAATCACATTCGACCTAAAAATATGATTATATTTAATCGAATATCAATTGCAAGTATTGTGTCAGTGCATACATTTCCGTGAGCCATAGCACCGATCACTATAGCTATGGGCGAGTCATCGTTGGGCACCAGTTCTCTCGGGTGCACCAGTTTTTCAGCCTTAAAGCTCATTCCAATCTTTTTACAGCCGACCGGAAGGTGTGATGTAATCGGGTTTTTGATTACCTATTGTTAGATATTTACTGAATTCTCTGACTTTAAACTCCATGGCCTATTATATCAGTTTCTTAGAGAGGGTGGCGTACTACCTAGGTAAAACGACACCCAGTTTTGACTAAATTAACTAGTCTAATGTTTTTAGAATATTCTGTGAAATTCTGTCTTAAATTCTTAGAAAAATAACAGAATTTTGTAAATTTATTGCTAAATTTGGTTAAGTTCTTACAGAATTTATCGTAATTTGCCTGAATTCTATCAAGTTCTGTCAAATCTTGTAAAATTAGTCAAAATTCTGTCAAATTCGTGTAGAATTGGTCGAAACTCTGCTAAATTAAGTCATTTTTAATTAAATTCTGCAAGAATTTGAATGGGAAATACCTCACTCTATACCCCCTGTGATTTTGAGGATCTTATTAGTACCCAATACCCCCTGATTTCGAGGTCTTTGAGCAATCCTAATGAAGACCTTTTAAATATGTTTTAAATAGAAATAATTCTCTGTTTTTTGATTTAAACTTATAATTAGTCATTGAATTAATAAATGTATTCATTGCTATTAATATGAGATATCACGAGATGGCCTATTATCTCAGTCTCTAAGAGGGGGTGGTCTACTACCCCCATGTGGTAACACGCCGTGGCGTTTAAAGCCAGAGAATAGGGTAGAACTAAATTAATCGATAAATCAATTTATATCGAATTTCCTTACTTTCAACAACTTTTGCGGTCCATTCGCTGAACGAATACTCAATTTATGCAATAATTGAACTAAAAATCAAAGAAATCATTCGCTAATAACTAATCAGAGAAAATAATTAATAATACAATCAATAATAACCCATAAGATTAGCGAATCGTTTGAAAGTTCGGGGAAATCTTGTCTGAGGGTTGATCTCAATGAGGACATTGCGGTCGGTATGCATATAGACCTGGAGTAGTCCCGCCCTATTCAGAGGGCTGTCGAACAACATTAACAAACACTTAAATAGAGAACAATTGTATTATTTTTTGATTAATTAATTCAAATCAATGCAAAACACCTGATGAGCGATGTCTGGCCGACAAAATGCCGGATCCTTTTTGTATTTCCTAATTTGTTGGATGTGTTGATCGCAATTCAAAAGCTCGAAGTCTTTGTGCGATTTAACGATTTCGAGATTACATTTCTCTAATATAACAATCAGTCGTTTCGAGTCATCCTTTGAACTCTTGAATAGTTTAGGTCTCAATAGTTTGTCTTTACTGACACTCATTCCCGTCAATGAATCCGGTATTTCGTGGTCTTCACTATTGTCCACCTCTTCCTCATCTAATCCTCTCTTTTGACTCATTTTTAATAAAAATTTTCTAAAAACTTATGCTTTAATACAAAATCAAATCAAATAAACTGTAATTCAGAGCAAAATTAAAAACTCGTGTTTTTATTAAAAGCCATCACATGTTTGCATACATGAGCTCTCCATAAACCACGGCTTCGTCACTGAAACAAGTGATTTGAAGCCAAATTAGTTAATTAAATAATCAAATTAAGCAAATATTGATTAAAGTTTATTCAAATTAAAGGAAACTATAAGACATTTAGGACTTTTAAGGTATATTTAAGACATAATAACACTATTATTAATAATAATTAAGGCCTTTAAACAAATCATTTCAAACATATGTTAAACCAATTGAATACCCATTGAATGACGTAATCCTGAAATTAAATGCCATTCAATTGAATTGATTGCAAATATTTGAATGAAATGTAAACAAAACGCACCAAAAAAGCCAAACAAAAGAATTGAAGACTTTTTTATCAAAAATTTATATTTAGATTAAAAAATAAATTTCAAGAATCAAAACCGAAATATTGAACTGATATTAGAGTATAAAAGTCAAGTCTATATCAGTTTACGTCTAAATGTGTGCACTTTTTCTTATAGTGAACTGACATCACAAGTGATTTGCAGTTGTGTTAAACCAAATAATTAATGAATTCTTGAATAAATCGAAAGTTTTGCTGATTTTCTCTGATATTAAACACACAATTAATATATCGAAACATTAGATAATAGTTTGGAAATACATTCAATCATTGTTTGGCTCTAACTCTCAGTGTTTTCTCTTAACCAAAAAGCTGTAAAACAATGGCTAAACTCATGTCCTTATTTCGAGTCACAAATCGTTAGTTTTGTTTTAATTTTATGTATTCTTTATATTATTTTAATCTGTGTTTCAATTGTTAGATAAAACTATAGGTTCGGCACAAAAGACGACAACAAATACGTGGAAACGATTTCAATACAATAGAGTAAAGAAGTTCGTCCGTAGTCTCCAGTGGTTTCATATCCCGATATCACTTGTCCTCACTTTCATTGCTTTCCAACAGTTCTCTAGAATTAAGAGAAGAGAAGAACAGAAGAAATGCGAACAAAACCAAAACGATTTAAAACCGGTTTATATTGCGTCCGATATTAAGGCAATTGTTTTTAATTGATTCAAAACAAGTTTTACAAATAATTTAATTGAGAAATGTTTGCAATCAATTAATAGATATCAATGTATAAAATGCTTCCATTGAGGACATTGTCTCGAATGTGGGGTTGGATTAACTCAATAGAACTTCCGCTTTCAATGAGAAGTCCTATTCTCAAGTCATACGTTCGGGCGTTTGGCTGTAATTTAGATGAGGCGGACATTGAAGACCTTAAACAATACAAAAATTTGGGAGAATTCTTCAGACGTTCTCTTAAGCCCGGCCTCAGACCCATTGACACATCGAAAGGAATCGTAAGTTTTATTGTTTATTCAATACTTTTTTCAATCAATAAAAGGACTAAAACTTTAGAATCCAATGATTCGTTTATTTTTTTGAATCTTAAAAGATATTGAATTCAATGTCTTTTCTTATCGTTTGATAATTCTCTATCACTTATAATGAAGAGTCGCAACAATTTAGGAATAGTTTTTCGGACAAAAAATGGTAATAAAAATATTTTGAAATTTAAATTAAGACAATAAGAATTCAATTCATTAAACAATAAATTGATTATTTTTAAGAATTGTTTGGTTATTTGAAAGTAGAGCTATTATAACCCGAGACGATAATTATAAAAATTTAACTCATAATATCACAAATATTTTCAATGAAATAAATTTAGGGGACAATAGGGGGTCTCATATTTGAGAAAAAATAATTTTATTAATTAATACAAAAAGCATAAAAAATTAAAAATATATATAACTCCACTTTCCCGAACCCTTCCCTTCCCGTTCCAAATAAATATATTTCTTTATTAGTAACATGTGGCTGGTAGGTAGGTGGGCAGCGGTGACTGGTAGGTAGGTGGGCAGCGGTGACTGGTAGGTAG
>JAQFXN010002095.1:0-13457 GCA_034693365.1 Liacarus xylariae
GTGGGCAGCGGTGGAGGAGTGGATGTGCAAACGAATCTATATACTCCTTTTTTCTTCGAAAGCGGAGTTAAAAATATGTAGAAGTGAAAAAATGGCAAGCATGTTACTCATTGGTGTTCTTATAGATAACGCAAGTGATCTCAATTACTAATTCATGTGTGTGCTTATGGAATGAACAAAATGTACAATAAGAAAGGAATTTAGCAAAAAAATAATCTAAAACTTAAAAATACTATAAATATTGCGTCAAAACACTTCAAGACATCAGAACTAATTGATATTTAGTATAGATTTATATTATAACAAACACATTCTATACCTAAATTTTATCCTAAAATGTATTTCATCACAGTTGCATTAATATTTATTCTCTGTCGACAAAATAACTGGTCAATAGTTTAATATTTATCATAGGTTATTATAATTTGTTTCAATTATAATCAAGGCATGTTTATGAGAGTTAAAAATGTCTATTAATATAATTCTTTTAAGTATATAATAATAGGTCAAAATGGCAACTGCGGCGCTATTGTATTAATTTATCTATTTGAAATCATATTACTATTTACCAATAGATTTTATATGATTGAAATTTGATTTATAAACAGTGGGGGTAAAGTTAAATTACATCATTGTAAGAGTTGAAGTGTAAAATGATCAATACTAGGCAAATAGAAAATCACAGTAAAAGAATCAGTACAGGTGATACTTCTCTCATATTCTTAATATAATTTGTAGCTCTATCCTAGATTATAAATCTATCCTGACTAGAACTTTCTATAGGATTAGTACATCTTCACTTTAGCCACTCCTTTAGGATTAGTACATCCTTACTATAGCCACTCACATAGGTTTAGTCTCTCCGTAATACAATATGTCAATCCTCATTTAGTTAACTATAACTTTAACCCCTTCCTGTTTCATTTCAAGATTTATTTAATCTATTCACACTTTAGTCCCCTCTCTTACGATAGGTTAACCCTTAAGTCTATCCTCATTTTAGCCACTTCCATTGGATTAGTCTATCCTCAATTTCGCCACACACATAGACAGTCTCTCATCATCTTATCCATTCCCTTAGGTTTAGTCAATCCTAACTTTAACCACTCCCATAAGTTTAGTCTATCCTCACTTTAGCAACTCATAGGATTAGTACAACCTCACTTTAGCCACTGGGATAAATTTAGTCTATCCTCACTTTAGCCACTCATATAGAATTAGTAAATACTCACTTGAACCACTACTATATTATTAGTCTATTTTCACTTTAGCTGCTTTCTTAAGATTAGCCTATCCTCACTTTAACTATTTCATAGGATTAGTCTGCTCTCAGCTTCACCACACATATAGGCTGTTTATCATCATTTTAGGAACTCCCTTAGGTTAAGTCTATTTTCACTATAGTAACTCCTAAAGGGTTAGTACAACCTCACTTTTGCCACTCTTATAGGATAAATACATCCTCACTATAGTCAATCTCATATTAGTCTATCCTCACATTAGCCATTCTAATATGATTAGTCTATCCTTACTTTAGCCATTCATATATTATTAGTCTATCCTTATTTTAGCTAAGATTTGTCTATCATTACTTAAACCATTTCGATAGCAGTAGTTTATCCGCACTTTATCAACTCCCTTAGGCTAAGTCTCTTCTCACTTTAAACCCTTACCATTCGATAAATTAAACTTTAATTAGTCTATCCTCACTTTAGCCAATCACATGTCTTTAAGACTGTTCTCATTTTAGCCCTCTGTTATTCGATAAGTGATAATCCATGATAAGTCTCCTCTCACTTTAACCCTTTCCACCGTGGGGTGGTGGCTGTAATCACGTCTATGCTAAACGTATAAAGGTGAGGTGGTGGCTGTAATCACGTCTATGCTAAACGTATAAAGGTGAGGTGGTGGCGGTGGAGTGTGAAAACGAATCTATAAACTCCTTTTTTCTTCGAAAGGGGATATAAAAATCTCCTTGTATCTAAATGTTTTTAAAATTTAGAATATTTTCAACTTCATATAATAGCAATATCTGCTTGATGAATTGATCGAAAACCACTTCGTAAATAAGAAAAATTAAATTGAAGTTTGAATTTTAAAAGCTAAGAGCAAATTAAAATATTGCTGATATGATTAAACATCACATTAAAAATAATCAATGTGAATTGTGTATATTAAAGAATATAATACAAAATTTTATTAAAAGTAAAAGGAATTTGTAATTTTAAATATAAGAGAGCACATGAATATATAAGGCTCTCAATTCGATTCCAGTCCTTTTATTTCTGATGACAAAGTATTTAAAGAAGAGTGGAAAGTGATAATAGTTTTCCTTTAATCTACACATGAGTTGCAGACTTTCACATTCAATATTAGTTGTGATAGAAATTATAAAATCGGCGGTCATTTTCGGTCAGAACAAAAATTTTATTAATAAACGTGAAATAAAATTATGTCATATTGAGCTGGCACAAATTAAATAATTAACACATATTTAGCAATACTTGATAAAAGTGGACAAGCAGGAGTAGAAAAGAGCCTATTACAGTCTGTATAGTATAGCCTAAATGCTCCCCTGACTAGGATTTTGCAAAATACACACTGACTTTTAGAGCCACAGGCTAAAAATTTTGTTTTTACCTTGCATTCACCTGTGTAGGGGTCGCCAAGGGGGTATGGTCTAAATACCCCCCTGAGTTTGAGATTTGCCAAAATACCCCCTGACTTGCCCCGCAGGCGCAAAAGTCATATTTTTACCTTACCCTGTGCCCCTGTACTTTTCAAATTTAGAAAAAATTATACCTCCTGACTTTTTGGCATAATTTTCCCCATAACTATACCCTTGACTCAGCCGACCTTGGCGACCCCTGCATTTGTTAATTTCTCATACTCGAATTTTGTATACTCTCCTGAATTTTTGAGAAAATCATCTCAAAATACCACCAATACTCTATGACTGCACTGTTATTTTAAACTACTTTATATATATTTTAATGAATGGAATCGCAATTGAGTGGAGGGGACATAACAACAAACAGATACCAGGACTATAAGAGCAAATACATTAAGAATATAGAGTTTCTGCGGTTTACTTAAAAAAGAATAGAAAACAAAAAACAATCGAAGAGTTAGTTTATAATAATTGAAAATTCCGAACACAACTAAGAAAACCCAAAATTACAAAACACATCAAATTCTCATTAGAGATAAATGTCTGAAACGCAACAATACTTAATGACATTATACTTATCGAGTGGTATATCCTTAATACTGTCTTCATTGCGTTCTTTGCGTCCATAGCCGAGCACTCGAGAGCCCAATTGGTGAAACTTGTGCGCCACTAATAAATTATTGATTGTATCAGAGACAACAACATCACACAAACACAGAGATAGTGGAGAAAATGTAAAGAATTAATAAATATTACGTTAAAACAAAAGATAATTCTTAGACTAAACAAATAGATGTGTAATAAAAGTCTTCAAATAATTTATTTTTATATAAATTCAATTAAATGTTTAATAACTAATTCAATGAATTGCACATACATTTAGAGTACTTTAATGTAAGAATTGAAAAGAAGTCAAAATTGAGAAATACTTTCAATGGTTTGTGTTTTAATTCAATACTAAATATACAGTGGAGAATCATTTTAAACTGAACGGAGCAAAAGTTTACTTTTATCTTTCGGTTAAAAATCTAATATAAAACTCAAAGCTAATGAGTAAAAATAAACTTTTGTTCCGTCCATTTAAAATGATTCTCCACTCATATTAGAGTAAATCGGGTTTTAAAATATTTTTATAAAGTTTTGACTCTTTTATAGCTTTTATTTGAAGAAAAAAGAATTCTTAAAAAAATATTACTTCAAAATTCATATCTCTATTGAATCAACAAAATAATCGAATCTATGATAAAATAGGTTCTGAGACTAAATTTAATAAAAACCTTTGTCCCAGTCTTACAGTAATTTCACGACATTTGAGCTAAAGTTAGACTATTTTTCAAAATGAATAGAACTTTAGTATAAAAAATAAGTTAGACTTGAATTTCGTTTTTTTTAGAAATTGAAATAAATTCTTAGAGCTTTGCATATATTCTAATACTGTATAGAGTATTGTACTCTTATGTGAAATGCAATACAACTAAATAGAGTAGAAGAGCAATGAGTGTGTCTGAGAAGAGTTACTCTACTCTGACATAAGTCTTCGACTACAATAGGATTCATCACTCAATTCCTTCTCAAACTCAACCATAAAAAAAGTTAATCCGAAATGTGTTTAAATAAGAGAGTGAATAGACTTTCGTTTTATAGACTTTTTTGAAGACTTTATGGTTTAAATATTGGAGTAATTTATAAAATTCAGTAAATTGAGCGACAAATTTAGTCTTATGTCTGAAAATTTTATATTTAAATTCATATAAAAACTCAATTAATGTGAATTTTTTTTATGTCAAACAAAAAGAAAAGATTTGAAAATAAATAGAAATAATAGAGAATAACATCAAATACGGGTCAGAAAACTGATAGAAAAATAAAGCAAAATATAAACAAATGAATGAAGAAAGTGGTCTTACTATAGGAACCGATAGCACCACTTCCTCCAAGTATGGCGACTGTTATTTCGTTTGTCGACTTGTAATCCCATAACATTTCCTTTTTCCTGAAGTGTAGAATCAAATGAAATGAGACCCAAAAAAGCAATGAATGAATTGAATTGAGTCAACAAATATGGGAAAAGAGAGTAATCAGTGATATATCCATAAGAGAGAAACGACAACCACATTAAGAACACATGAAATGGGATTATTTTACTTTTATCAAATCCCAAAATTTCATTAAACTATAAATTGGCAATTTTTATTTCATTCTATTTTGAACATTTGCGGACAAATAATTAGGGATAAGGGGGTATAACTTTCGGGGACAGCCTTGGCCTAGGGTTCAGGGGAGGGTATTTAGTAATCCCATAATTTTCATAGGATTTGATGTAATCATTCTATAGGAAATAGCCTATTCTCACAATATCATGGCCATTTTGCCTTAAATTTGGTAAATTTTTAAAAAATATTTTAATATTCTGTAATTTTTAGAGAACATATTTGGCTATCTTTGGTATAAGAGGTACTTCTGACTGAATTTAACTTCTTTGATGAGCTCATAAGAAGTGTTATTTTTCACATATTGTGGACGCGATTAAGAAATTTATACAAATTTATGGAAACAAACCATATTTTCTTGAGTTTTGCGTTTTCATAGTCGTTAAAAAATTTTCTCTCATTCATAACAATTTGTGCGATAGAGTAGTCGAACATTGATTGACCGAAACTTTTGCCGGAAAATCTAGTGACCGGACATTCAGGTGGTGTCTGACCAGTTTCGGCCAATGCTTGAAGATATGAATCAATTCCAGCCCAAGTGCTTTGCATCCATTTAATGTTTGGCAATTTATGAAAAGTCTGGGCAATAAGATTTGGGTCTCCAAAAAGTATTTCTGCTTCTTTCAGGTCATTGATTTCCGGGACACCAATTCTCAAAGCCATTGAAAATGTACCCGAATATTCTGAATTTAAAAAATAATTAAAGACAATGAATAAACTATTTCTGAGTATTATATACATGAAAGTATAATGAAGCTCACAATATCCCTGCTATTTTGAAAACATGAATTCTCATACCAAACATTTCTAATGCTCACTTGTAAGTTTGATATTATAAAATGTAGAATGATAATTATTAATAATGGGATTAGACTTGTGTTGAATTCATTGGTAAAATTGAATTCTTTTGATTCTCTATTTAAAAGAGATCAATTTAATTTTTCAAATTGATAATTATTACAGAAAAAGTATACAGAAATAAAAAAATTATTTTAATTCTGGTTGAATTTCTCAATGGTTTCATTTCGACTCAATTTTTAAACAAATATTAAATTTCAATGCTGCTAATTATTAAATATTACAATTTCTGACTCTGTTTTAAATTAAGCGCAAATTTTATATGAATTCTAGACTTTTTGTTTCAATGATTTTCATTACTTTCCATTCAATTCTAAGTCTAAAAGACACAAATGTGTGTTTCCTCTGTTGAGAAATTGCATTCCTATTAATTTGTACTAATGTTTCAGTACTTTTTTGGAGTTAAGTTTGTGTTAATATCAAGTCATGTCTATGGCTTAATAAAGTACTAATAGAGCAAAAGTGCTCTTATTGTTTAGTATTATTGAATGAATTGTTTTGAATAAGACTTAAATAATTTACAATTGATTTGTGAAAACATCGTTTAATAAACTATTTATTTAAGCATTAATTTCTCAAAAATCATTAAAAAGTAATTTAATTTATAAAAAGATATGAACCAAACATTGGCCGCAAATAACTTGAGGTAAATGTTATATTAGTTTTGGTAAAAGATATTCACAAAAAATAAACCTTTGATTAGAAATTGAAAATTGAATTATAAATAAAATTAAAATAAAATATAGTTTACGTCTTAACTGGACTTCAATGACCCGACAGTCGGCCAACACTTGGGTCGTCAGTTCGTAAATATTAGGTATTTGTGACAAAACATAAATAGTTTTCGACATTTTGTCTCAAATTTAAATCAATTTTAACTTTTGATTAATTACGACAAACGACTGGATTTCAAATGAGAGAAAATAAGTGTAAAACTGATGGTTAGGTTATATAACAACTATTAGTTTATATTTTAATTGCGATAACCAATGGGGGTGTGGAGGAGGGCTTCGGCAGAATAATAGATTTGGGCCATTTCACAAATAAAGGACATTATCTTCTCTGATATTTTGTATCCAGAAACCGGTTTTTTAAGCAGAATACTTTAAGCTTAAATTCAGCTGTTGTCCCTTTTTTATTGAGACCATTTATTTTAATTCACCCTGCTCATCCCTATAGTTTATTTATATTTAATTTAATCTCAGACATAGAGAGGAGAACAGAATAGTTTCAACAGGAGTAGCCAAGGACAGCCGAGTCAGGAGGTATAGGTGGGGTATTTTGAGAAAATTTTCTCAAACAGTTCCAAAATATGAAAAGTGCACAGGGGGGGGGGGTAGGGTAAAAACAAGTTTTTTTTTGCCTGCGACGCAAAAAATCAGATATTTAGGCTATACCCCCTTTGCTACCCCTGATTTTTAAAATTAGTTATAGACTTATAGTTATGATTAGACTTAGGAAATCTAGTGAATTCTCAATATCTAATTGTAAGTTTAAGTGTCGGCAATTTTATTAGTCATTCCATGCTTAGAAGTCCAATTTAATTGATGGACATTCATGGAAAGTAAGCAAAACATTCAAATTATATGTCCATCAATTATATTGCCAATTAAATATGGTCTATAATGGTTGTTATAGTATTTGACCCTATCATAATTGTTGTAATAACCAATATAATGACAACAAATGCTCTATTTTGTGATTGGCTTATTTATTAATAAAGTACCCCACACCTTTAAAGTCCTATTAGAATAATAATAATAATAATTTTATTAGTTATGACTAGAGCTGAATGGCTGATGACCTGATTGGCCAATAATATTCAATTGCGAATTTCATAAAAAATATTAAAAGAAATAAACAAAAACCAAATATTGGAAATAAAAATACAAATTTTTGATAGAATCGTTCACAAGAGTAGAGAATCCAAATGTAAAATGTGAACAAAAAACTACAATTTACAATAGAAGGATATAAATTAACTAGAAATTTTTATTTATTAAGTATTTTTTAAGAAAATTAAACATTATTTTCTAGATGAGAGCATAAGGGAGGATCACGTTCTTATTTATCCAGAATATTTCGCAAAATATTCAAGCAACGGACCATTAAAAGATCGTTTTTTGTACATTCGATGTAAACCATTCTCAACTCTTGATTCCCAACCGATTTAATAGGTTTTACTCATATATTTCCGATCTCTAGTTATGATTCTATTATGTGACCTAATCTAATACAGATTTTAGAAGACAGTCAAGTATTCCAATTATATGCTTTATCCTGTGATTGAATTTCACTGTAGTGCCAATATTAGATAGTTTTTTAATTTAAAAGTTTAAGTATTGAAAAAAAGTTTATCAAATGATGTTATTATTATTTTTTCAATTTTGATTGATTAATCAGAAAAAGTTAGAAAAATTTTATTCTTTTTTTTCTAATATTCAAAAAAAGTAAACTTAAAAGATTAAACTATTATTTGTTAAACGTTAAAATATTTTTCTAATTATATGGTTTCTAGTTTAGAGTATTTATTAATCATTTGAATAAAATTTTTAATCTCTAAACATCTAAACAAAAAATGAAAATAAAATTATTAAATGTCAGAATTCTCTAATAATAAACTTTTCTAATAACAAGTACAGTTAAATAGCTTCACAATTGTATATTGAGGTGAAGTTTCAATTACAGGATAAATCATATTTCTGGACGCCTTAGACATAGTTAATTAAGTATCAAAACTTTAAAAGGTATAGTTTTCGGCCAGGACCTTGACAGAGTGTCCAGAGGGTATTGCTTCATCATTTTGTCGATTTTCTTTCTGGAAGGTTCAGGAGGGGAGAGGTTTTACAGCACCATTTCTCCAATACCTTTTGGGGGAGACTTCAAGTGCGCTTTTTAGGGATTGACTTTTGTTCACCAGGCGAGTATTCCCAGCTTACCCTTGGGTATTACTGATATATTGTAATAGAGATGAGCAATGAGATAGAATAACCAATAGCCAAAATACTGTTGTATCTTCGAAAAAAATGATCAAAATCCCCCCTGTGTTGAAGGAAAAACAAGACCTCTCCCCCTAGAAATTTTGGGAAAACGGAGCCGAAGGCGCCGTTTTTGAAGAATATTCTATAAAATTCTTTCTAGATTCTTATGAAAAATAGAAGAATTTTATCAATTTCTTTTAGGTTCTAACAAAATTCATCATAAGTTGCCTGAATTCTGTCAACTTCTGTTAAATTACGTAATTTTTAATTAAATCGTCCAAGAATTTGACGATTGCAATATAGCCTTCCCTATACCCCCTTTGAGGTATACTTTTGAAGCTCATCAGTACTCTATACCCCCTGACTGAGGGTTATTAAAGGTAAAATTTAAATATAATAGTATATTATCGCTTGTTTCGTATTATCTAAATTCTCACTGTACAGCCATTGGTCCTGCCTTTTGAAAATTCCTTCATTTTTACCCTATTGTGTAATTTGGCAACGCATGCAAAACATCATAGAAATAAACAAAGATTGAAAATGTTGTGACAATACTTATCTCTAACACATAACGTCTTGTAAAAGGGGATAGAAATACTGGTTTTTGAAAAGATAGGGCCAATTAATGGCTATATCTTTGATCTTTCATACAAAGTCATACCATTCAGTGCACTATTCTCTAAATAATCTTATGATAAATTATTAAGCAATGTATCAGATTTTGGAGTACAGATATTATGGGAATAGTTGTATAGAGCTCTGAATTCTTCATATTTCATGTAATTTCCTTTCATATAATCTAAAGCAGTGAAAAGAAATTACATGGTACAATTTTATAGCAGAGATGCATAAAGTAAATGTGGTCCATAATGTACTAACTTAATTAAGAGACCCTAATATAAGTAAAGTATCAATTGGGCATTTTTCTCTTATTCACGCAAACACTTTGGTATTTGGACAGTCACATGGGAGTTTTAATTATAGTCATAATTCTTAGATTTATGCTCAAGTTAAATTAGGCGGGCATAGGTCAGAAATCCTTTAAATATCTATCAAAAGTATATGTACAGTATATATTGTTACTAATAAATTATTGATTTAATCCTTGAATACTATTTTCCAAAAAACATATCGAAAACTTAAACTAATTAGTTTACACTTGACTTAAAGTCTAATAATTGAATTTATGAATAATAATTTCAATTGTATAACTTTTAAATTGTGGAAATTATAAAATAAATCTAAATTAAAAAACAAATTACGGTTAAAGAAAGTGCAATTCTAGATCAATTGATTGAGATGAGTTTTGTAAAATTGAAACAAATTCTGTTAATTCAATATAATTCTGATGAATTATAATTTATGTATATGAAACTCATATTCATTGATTAAATAAAATTACGTTTTTAATTAGAAAGCTATATTGCATAAGCTATTTGATGCAGGGAAATTTCACAAAGTAATTTTTCTTTACCCTATAAAGCATATTAATATTAATTATGATTATAGTTTTAAAAAATTCTTTACTTTATTTATTGTTTACATATTCCTCACGTACGACACCTTATGAGCATTATATCATATAATTTATGCCATTAATGGTGTGCAGAATTTTTTTAAACTATAGTTTTAATTATCCAATCGAATCTTATAAGAATCAAATATTATTCTAAATCAAACGAAATGTATTTAATTTCAAAAACACCTTGCTAGTTAATTTATATTTCCTAAATTATACACTAACTATGATGTCTTTCTCATAACCAGAGCTGATTACGACTTACCCATTGGGTAAAGTTTTTTGTGTTATTAAGACTACATTTGTGTGTTAACATTGATTTCCTTATGACGACATATCCTCTACAAACTACAGTACTTAAAAAACTAGTGTAGGGAATTCATTACAAATGATTGTTTTCGTTTGTGAAAATATCAACAACAACAAAATATTAATGAAATTATAGTTTATTTGATTCCAAACCAAATAATATTTGATTGGAATGAATGTCTAATTAATAGCAAAACAATCGCAATATTAATGATATTATAATTTATTTGATTCCAAATCAAACGAAATATTAATTTAATTAATGTCTATTAAATGTATTGCAATTGTAGGCAAATTTTAGGATCTTAAGTAGCTTTTTATTTGAATATCTCAAATCATAAACTCCGTTACTTTTTTTTGGAAATAAAGCATGTGGATTAATTAAGTATCAAGAATGAGCGCGAAATTTGAATGTTGATCAGCTCTGGTCTTAAGTTTATATTATAATAGATTGGATAACATATATAAGTTTAGTCTAATGTTTGTTAAAAGTTTATTCTTATTGCGTCAACAGATTAGTTGATTTTAAAAAAGATATCAAATATCAAAAATGATAAAATAGATTAACAAAATTCTAAAGTAAGGTTCGAGCAGGGAATTAGTGAATAGGCAATTAGGTAATGGGAATTTTAAATGTTGGTTTATTGGTTTCTGTACTCATGCCATTTGTTTTTGTGTTTAGAATATAAACTTTACATGATAATTTACATTATTAACAAGCAAGAATGAACTCATAATGGATATATTTTTACTGATATTTAAAATTTGATGTTTTTTCAATTTTATTTCATAAATACGACCAAAATATTTAATCTGACGAATTCCTAGGATGCGGAATAAATCCTAGTTGACAAGTTCTGAGGGTAAAAAACTGTAGCATTATATAATTTAACTGAATTTATAGTCTTCAAGAATTAATTCACACCGAAAGCTTATGGCGTAACGAGTCCAACGGTATATAAGACAGGTCTGACCATTACCGTCGGTATCACCGCCGCGCTGGCCACTCACCGCAGAGGAATAATTTCATCAAAAATTTACTCGCTATTGAAAAAGGTTTCCAACGATATATATATTGTGGTGTAAATTAATTCATGAAGACTATAAATTCAGTTAAATTATATAATGTTACAGTATTTAACCCTCAGAATAAGTCACCTAGGATTTTTTCCCCACCATAGGATTTGGTCATATTAAATATATTGGTTCTATTTATGGATTAAAATTGAAAAAATATCAGAAATAACGATTCAAACTAAAACAGTATTAAATATCATAACAAGAAAGCAATGAATGAAAATGTCTTTATTTACTGAATTTTTTAATGTCTATGAAATTCATTGGAAATTTTAATTTATTTTGAATATTGACTGCCATTATATATGAACTGTTTTTTAAAAACTCGAAGTTTTCTTTGAATGTTTTTTCTTCGGAGGACTCTTAGACTTCTTCTTAGAGTCTTTCGAAAACATTTCTTCAGATTTCAGTTTATATGTGTCTATGAATTATGAAATCATTAAAATTAAATTTAATCTGAATTTCAATTAATATAATGTTTACTAAACTAATAGTCTTTTCTCTGTTTATCATTTCAGTCATCGAATGACTATTTCTTTCTGTATTGTCTGAAGACATAGAAGTTGTGGTTTCATTGGATTCTATTTTTTCTAAAAATAACAAAAATATATTAAATTCAATCAAAAGTTAATTAAAGTCTAATTCACTTCTATTCTGTCGTTTAATACAAAAGAATAAAACGATTCCGACATCTAATATGAAAAAAGCTATGATTGCTATCAAAACCCAAACCCATAGAAGACTTGGTTCTTCCGGTGCTTTAGTTGTAGTAATTGGTCGATCGAAACATTCATTTGCATATGTCTTAAGATTTTCTCGTTTGCACTAAAAGTAGATTAAAATTATTAACGAAATAATTAAAATATTTTAATTAATTATATGAATGTCTCACTCCATCTGATAATCCCTGGCCTTCAAGTGTAATACAATACTTAGGCCTCGAATCGATGTTAAAGAGTATCAAATGTCCTCTTTTGCCGTCGATGTCATAGTCAGTGATGCCATCGATTGTTAAATCCAGTTTCAGAAGTTTTTCTAGAAATTTAGGAATTTTACACAAATCACACATTCCTTTCTGATATATCTTTGTTTTGTGCGATGAATAGAATTTAATGCTTTGGTCTCTCTTTCCCAAAAGCATTACTATATTTCTTATTTCATCACTACTTCTCTGATAACCAATGAATGGATTGAATACAACTGTATTCTCGGCATCGAATTGATTCAATACATCCGTAAAACTTTCATTGACTACTTTATCCAAAATGGGATGATAGAAGAGGGAACAACAGCACCTGATATCAATTCTATGGTATGGTTTGAATATCTTTAAACAAAAATTTCCATTTCATAAATTTTCTAAAATAAATCTATTATAAATTCTTACATCACAACAATTAGTATTGTTTTCGGCGTTGAATTCTTTGTTGTAATAATAAGTCCAAAACTTTAGTACAATTTTTGGTTTGAGATTCTCAATAGAATTCTCTTTCATTTCAATGTCAGCCTCTCTTCCATTCGACCTTATATTCAATCCAATCTCCCATTGCTTTCCATTTGCAAACATATAATACTTATCCCATTCCCGAACAACACCAACATTACCGACAAAAGTGTTGTTCACTTTAATTACATTACAAAACTGATTGCATTTAATGGTATTAATGCAAAGAATTAGAAGATAAGTGGATATTATCGATAAATACTTCATAAGTTATAGTCAAAATTATTATTAATATGCTTTATGGGGTGAATAGAAATCTCTGTTTGAAATTTCACTATATCTCAACAGATAATTGTATTAAGTCTTTATAGAGAAAATTCTGAACTAT
>JAQFXN010002096.1:0-13457 GCA_034693365.1 Liacarus xylariae
TGATGCATTAGTAAATCAATTATTGCCGAATATTTCACTAATTTTTGAATTACTAATCGATTTTGTTTACTAACTCATGATTAATGAGTATTAATGAGTAATTGAAAAAAATTACATTTAAACAAATATTTAAAATATTGATTTATAACTTTTGTCAAAATTATCTTCATTTTATGATTCGAAAAGAAGTCCTTTTCTAATATCCATATCCGATAAAAATATTGATTTATGTAATTTAGAATGCTCTAAATATAACAGTCTGTGTAATAGTCTATTATTACCAAGGGTGCACAAAGGGGGGTCCAGCGCGGAATACCTCTTCTGTGGTTTAGGCCGATAACCCCTACGTCGTCCTCGAGGTACCCCTCCCCACATAGAAATTTTAGGAATTTTCTGTGAATTTCTCTCTAAATTCTTAGAAAATTTTTGCTAAGTTTAGTAAATCTCTGTTAAATTCTTACAGAATTAGTCGAAATTCTGTTGAAATATGTCATTTTAAATAAATTCTCCAATAATTTACGATTGCGCAATACCTTACCCTGGACCAGCTGTCCAAAATTTGGACAAATCTTTGACGTCACAGCTCGGAATACCCTTCTTGTTTCTCCAAAATCCCATACCCCCTGAAAATTTTTCCCTAGCGCATCTCGATTATTACTGGGCATCAGAGTAATTTACCAAATAATTTTGAATATTATTATGAAAACGTATGGATATTTAAAGGAACTATAAAATAAATTGAAAAATAACCTAGTGTATGCTATAATCTGACTAATATTTATAAGAATATAGTCAGAGATGTCGACATTAACGCGATTTTTGATTAAAAATGTATTTATTATTCGATAAAAACGATTTAAATTACACTAAAAATATTGCTTAAAAAGTCGGAAAAGGAAACGACTACTACATGAGAGAGAGAGAGAGAGAGAGAGAGAGAGAGAGGGAGAGAGAGAGAGATAGACGCGGGTTATCCACAAATGTTGTGACTACTGTCACACCCGCCGGCGCCTATGATTCGTCCAGACACTCGTCATTGAGCGCGTAGAAGGCAAGGACAGGCAGCCGGACGGCGGCCAAACGGTCCAACCATTTCTCGGCTTCTGTCGTGTGTTCGACAAACACCTGGGCCTGGTGTTGACGGATGTGGATGAGGCTGTGGCGGAGGCCATGGCGTTTACCAAACGCGTGAATCTGTTGTATTTCCGCCAACGGGTCGACATTGCCGTCACCGCAGATGAACAATAATTTTAACTCTTGGGCGAAGTCGGGGTCTGTCATCCTGTTCGGCGCCACACATACAGTGCGTGGACACTTGCAAACCGGTTTCGGAACATCGGTAAGATTGGTCCGCCGTGTAGTCGTCGTTCTTAAATCGAAACAACCCGTCCTCGAGTACCTCGGGTGCCGTCGGAAGGGAGTCGGCATAAGCGGCCGCCCAATCGAAGCCTTCATACAGTTTTTCGACTATTTTTTCCCGATTAAGGAGTTTATTATTGTTTTTACTGAACGCACGTGTTTTTGAAAGCATAAACAATGGGTCAGATCTGATACAACGAATTTCGTCTCGCAAATCGAGGGCAGATTTTTCGAAAAATCTTATTAATAATAAAAATTCGTTGGCCACTACGGGGATCCTACAAAAATATCGTTTCTTACGACACGATTTGACAGAAATAACGTCTGGAAATGCGTTTTTGTGGTTTTTATTAACTTTTTCGCTATTTTCACGTTTTAATCTATATGTTTCGTCACTAATCATAGAAATCACGCGATAGGGTCCGCCCCAAAGGGGTGAGAGCAAAGTAGACGTTGGATGCGTGTCGGGGATGCGAACTTATACCAAATCATTGGTTTTAAAGTTTGATTTTTCGTGTTTTGAGTAGTAAATTACCTTTGAATTTTCTTGTAATTTTACAGATCTTTCTGTCACTGATTTTCGCAATAACTCGAGTTTCTGAGCGGTAACACCGTTCCCGAAATGTAGTATAATAGGGGCAAAACCCGTTAACGAATGTGGTAACCTATTATACTCCGCTACCGACGATTCCAAAGCTGTGGATCATTTCCACGTCGGCTTATCGATGTGTTTTAGCGATATGTGTCTCATCAGTGTTCCGATAACTCGCTCTACGACTCCGTTAGCCTTCGGATTGTAAGAAGCAATGAATGCGAGTTCGATGTCGTGTTGTTTAGCGAATGTTTTGAATTTATTTGATTTGAAATTCGTTCCGTTATCGCGGATTAGCTTTTTCGGTGCCTCAGCGTTGGTGATCGCTCGGGAGAGCGCTTCTACTGCTGCGTTCGCTGTGTTTATCTTTGTTGATGTCGCCCATACGTGTCTGGAGTGGTGGTCGACCATGACTTGTATGTATTTCGCTGCTGTCGGTCTGGCGTCGGTTCCAACAACGACACTATCAATAGCTCAGACCTCGTTTGGTCCCACAGGAGTATCTAATGCGTTGAGACGTCTTATTGAACGCGTGTATTGGAGTTTTATTACATGACATACGTGACAGCTTTCGACGTGTTATTTGATATCGTCTCGCCATTCGGGCCACCAGTAAAGAGCGGCGATGAGTCGTCTCATGCGATTCACTCCAGGGTGCCCTCGATTTTCGTGAAAGTTGAGAAGTAGTTCGTGTTTAGCAGACGGCGATACTACTACTCTGTCTCCGTTCGCGAGTTTTACGTAAGTATTGCTATCTTTTTCATACGTCGGTCGTCGAATATCATATTTTTTGATTTCTTCTCAAGTCAGGTCGTTGTCTGTGACGAGCAATACGGGATTTCGGCTGAGAGCGTCAGTGGCTTGATTTGTAATGCCTGCCCTGTAGTGCGTAGTGAACGTATAAGATGATAACTCTACTGACCAGCGGAACAGACGGTGTTTTTCTTTGTTTACGGAGAGAAACCACTGTGGGGCTCGGCAGTCCGTGTAGTGGTCGAAATGGTGACCTTCGAGATAGTGCCGAAACTCTCTAACGGCTAATACGATAGCAAAGGCTTCGAGCTTTGCTAACGAGTAATGCGATTCATATGTCTTCAGTTTCTTCGAGTAATAAGCGACAACTCTTTCGTTTGCGTCGTCGTCTAGTTGTGAAAGTATGGCACGGACACCTGTGGCGCAGCCGTCGGTGAGTAATCGTGTCTAACGTTTGTGGTCAAAGAGAACCAATACGGGCGCTGACGTCAGGCATTTCTTGAGTTCTACGAAAGCGTTCTCCTAAGCGTCAGTCCATTCAAATGGTATACTTTTTCTAGTCAATCGGAACAAAGGCGTTGCAATCCGACTGAAGTTTGGTATAAATTTGTTGTAGTAGTTGGCGAGTCCGCAGAACAGTTGAATTTCCTTCACGCTTGTCGGCGTGGGATACGATTGAACTGCTTTGACCTTCGCGTCGGTCGGCTTAATGGAACCGTGACTAACGATGTGTATTACGAGTTCAGTAACGAAAAACTGACATTTCTCACGATTAAGTCGAATATTATTCCTACGAAAGGCGGCAAATATGTCTGAGAGGAGGTTTCGGTGTTCCTCTTCCGTGTCTGTGTACACGACGATGTCGTCCAAGTAATTCTCGATTCCACGCGATACGAGAGGTCGAATTATCTCACGATTGATGCGCTGAAAGCTTGACTGGGCGTTCTTAAGCCAAAAGGCCTCACTAACCTCTCGTATTGACCGACAGTGGTGACATACGATGTCTTCTCGATCTCCTCGTCGGCCATCGAGACCTGCCAATAGACGAATTTCATGTATAACAACGAGTAGACATTTTACGTGTGACTCGGCTATTGATGTCGTCTGGAATCGGAATCGGTGTGTGTTATTCGACGGTTATGGCGGTCAACTGTCGGTAGTCGACGCAGAAACGTCGTGTACCGTCCTTTTTCGTAGCCATTGTTAAGGGGAACGCTCAGGGGAGACTGAGGATCTAATTATGTTAGCCCTGAGTAACTCCTAGGTGTCTCTTTCGATGGCCTCGGATTTGGCCTGCGATACTCGCTACGGTCGTCGATGTATAGACGTCACACCTTGTAGTCGTATGCGATGAGTTCCGAACGGTATTTTCCCAACGTCTGTCTTTTCCTTGGCGAAGACAGTGTTGTCGTTAAGTAGTGACGTGAGCTCGGCTTTTGTGAAGTTCACGGCTTCGTCGTGTCCGTCAGTCTTTTGAGTCAAGTGTCCGGTTTCGAAGACTAGAACCAATCTGTACCTGCACGCGCCTATACAGCTGATTAATAAATCGTAAGTGAAGTCGTCGAAAATGTGTAAAATTGTTTCTTATGTTATACGCCATATCGTTAATTGTTGATTAGAGCGACCAGTGTTATGTGTTGGGCCACCCAATCTGTACTTCTATCGACGCCCTGCTATCGGGTCGTATATCGAGTTGTGCCTCTAGCTTTGCAGACATGACGCTAATTGTGACGCCGCTGTCTACAAATGCGGACACTGTGTGGCCATTAATGAGGACGTCGACAAATACGTTTTTTATTATTCTTGGCACTGGCCGCTCGAGCAGTTTAAATTCTCGAACGGTTGTTGTGAAGGCATCGGCTATGAAGTCGACGCCCGGTAATCATTACTATTTGACTGCTGCTGCTGCCACGGCCGCTTCGGTTTGTTTGGACACTTTCGGTGCCAGTGATTCGCATCGACTCCTTGTGGTGTACAATACCGACACGGCTGAGGAGGTAGCGGCGACTGTTGTCGTTGTTCTTTCGGTCTGTTCGCGTTTGGGTACTGTTTTTTCTTGTCGTTGCGGTACGTCACAGTGTGGACTCCGGGTCTTACGTACTGTGAACGACTGTTTCTTTGTTCTCGAAATGCGTTTTCGAGTGTTAGCACCAATTCGAGCCATTCATTTAAAGTCTTCGGATTTGCTGTCATAAGTTGTGTCTTATATTCGGGCAGAACGGCTTCAGACACCATAGGGATCGCACTCTCGATCGGAATGCGGGCGAGCATAAGCAGGCACCACTTGTCCTGTGCGTACTTGTGTACTGTTTCGTTCCGTTGCATCCTGCGTTGAAGGGCGGCGAGTAACGGCTCCACTGTTTCGTTATTATTTTCTTGAATTTCATTCTTGATTTCGGATAGTATTGCACGTAAGGCCGCGAGTGTTAATGGACGGTCCTATGGGTCATAATTCCCACAATTTAGTTTATTATTATTTCGGTTTGATTTTCGAGGCATTACTTAAAATAAAATGCGTTTTATTTCGTTTATAATTAATTAATAATTTGATTCTTATACTTTGCGACTGCGCCACAATGTCAGAGATGTTGATATTAACGCGATTTTTGATTACACATGTATTTATTATTCGATAAAAACGATTTGAATTACAATAAAATTTATTAAACAAAACGTTGTTTTAGTAAAAATATTGATTAAAAAGTCGGAAACGGAAACGACTAATACATAAGAGAGAGAAAGAGAGAGAGAGAGAGAGAGAGAGAGAGAGAGAGAGAGTGAGAGAGAGAGAGACGCGGGTTATCCACAAATGTCGTGACTACTGTCACAATATTAAAATAAAAATGTTTAAGAACTCAGTGAAAATCCCATCTTAGAAATCTCTGTCTTGGTATAATCTTGCCAAAGATTACATTTTCACATTATTCAATACAATTCTGTCCAATTCGTAGTAATTCTAAAATTTTAATTAAACTCTACAATAACTTCTTATGTATGCTACTTTCGAATTACCATAAAATTTGGTTTATCCCCCCCCCCCCTGGGGCTAATAACCGAATGCACGGTCTTGCCTAAAACAAATAGCTGATATGAGGCTAATAACCTTTATTAACCCCACCCCCCATGCAATACCACTATTAACCCCACGAGAGATCAAATGAGAAGTGTTTTAATTTATTTTGTGATATAATTCAATTCATATGACATTCCATTTATAGTAATAAAGTTTAATTAAAATCAAATTCAATTTTATAAATATTTTCCGAAATTTTTTCTTTGAATTTTTCAAAACAAGTATTTCTATCTATAATTCAAAAAATGGAATTTTATGAAATTTATTCATTAAAATCCAAACTTTCAGTCGTTTGTTCTTCTTTTCTCCTTCGATGTCAGTCAGACCTCCTCTTCTATTTCAGGCACTTCTCCACTGATCAAATCGATATGCAATTTAAGGTTCAATATTTCATCGTTTCGTTCAAACCCTGAATTGCAATAATCGAAACTATTTATTAACATTTCTCGACTGTTCTTTCTAAGCATTCCAATACCATTCGGCAACCTTAACACAGGCCGCTCTCTTTGCCCCTTCCCATTTGACAATTCTTCGAGCTCTGTCTTCTGCATCCAATCAGTCCACAGTTTATTTTCCAAAAGCTCAGCGCGCAGTCTAACGCCTATATATTCCCGGTGCTGGCTATGACCAAATTAACTATCAGGACAATAGTCTTCTTAAACATTTCTTTCAAGATATTGATTCCACTCTAGTTTATAACTGAGATTTTAAAAAACTAACCCGGGTTCAGTTCAATTTTACTTGAAATGAGACTGTGCGCTCTTATAGCAAGATTTGTTGTAATAAAGCACAGTTTATCCCCAAATGTGTAATCTATAGCAACATTTGGATATTTCACTGAAAATGAAAGTTTCACTCATTTTTAAATTTCATGCAATGCAACCTTAGTAAAGGGTCTTTTGCTAAAGGCTTTGTACAATACCGTCAATACGTGGTTTCAACCAATTTAGTTGATGTAATAGTGTATAGAAAGGACAGATTGTGTGCAATAGTTGTGGAAATATAGTTATATTACTAATGGAGACAACTCTACAAACAGTATTGCATTCACTGATTGGTCGATCGTTTGGCGCATTTCACACAATATTTTCGTTTCGTTTGGTTTAGTATTGAATCCAATATTAATAAGACTAACGATTACTGAAATATAAATTGATTTAAGCATTGATTCACTCATTAATTGATTTATAAAAGAATGGATGAGTTATTCGGCGAACAAAACAGTACTACAACTGAATGGTTGGACTCAATGGATAATCAAAGTATTGGCAAAAGTGGTAAACAATTGTCAAAATATGGCCCAAAGAAGACAACTATTGACAGAGTATTAGACGTTTCGCCGATTCCTCAGAAACACTACTCAGACATGAGTTGTGAAAGCGTTTATGACTTCGACTCAGAGCTCAGTTTCGATAAATCAAAATCCGGTCGAAAGTACTCTTCAAAGTGTTTGCAATTCTCGCCGATTATGAGATCCACTCCTAAGCCATCGAAGACTCAATCCCTGAGAAGAGCTAAAAGGATTCGCAAGAAATCACACAATAATGAGAAGTCAATTGGTTTATGGGATAAAGCAATCGTCAAAAATGTTTGTATCCATTATTGCCATAACTTATGCATTGATTTACAGTATTTTTATTACTTAAGCCCGAACTCAGGCAATGGATTAATAGTTTCAATGAAGACATGAAGAAAATCGAGTCCTCAGAACTCAATATGACTCAGAGCTCTATCTCTATCTCTTCGATTGATTGGACCGACAATTAACTGAGATTTGAATTTATAGATAAATATATCAATTGTTTAATACTTTGGAAAATGTTTTTAATTATAAATAACGGAAACGAATACTTAATCGTTGACTCATTTGAACAAAATATGTACTCATTATATGTTAATTCATGTGTTATTTAATTGCATTTAAAGCCAATAAAATTCAATTTTATGTCATTTTTAAAACGGTTTAAATCTTTAATAAACTAAATGTCCGTCTAATGAACAATAGTAGGACCGATGCATAAGGTATGGCTGCCTATAATCAGACGTTTCTAATATGAAAGAGTGTCCGTAAAAAGATCCCTTCAATTCAATTATTGTTTTTGTTTACAAAACTCAATGAATAAGATAGTGCTTGTGTTCTGATTTACAGTTCTGCGCATTAGTGAAGGGGATCTTTTTCCGGACACTCTTTCATATATGGATTATTATTGATGAGCACTCGGGCGGCAATAAGAGTAAATTGCAATAGATTTCAATTTGTTCTTTATTGAGATTTAATTCAATGATTTGTTTAATAATTTGTTTTAATGACGAAAAAATTGGTAAAAATTGAAATAAATGTCGAGAATTGTATAGAAAGGGTAACAAAGATTTAAACATTTAATGAATACAATAGGAGTTAATCTAAATGTTCAAATTCCCAGCGGTCGTTATCATAGCCCTCGACCACGTGTTCGACTAACACTTTGCGTCTGTTCTCACAAAAGCGTGAAATATCAATGATCTCAGTCTTGAGTGCCTTAATGTCCTGCACTTCGCTCAGGTCTTTCTCCGTGAGTTCGGACAACTTTTCGACCGTCACTTCAAGATTCGACTGATTGTCTTCGAAAATGTAAGACTCGTTGCTCTTCTGGAGATAGTATGCGAAGGGATAGGTATACATAAGTGTTTGACGACAGTTGCATAAAGTGGTGAATGCATTGGTCAGGAACTGGACCTCAACCCAAGTCATGCCTCTGAACTGCAATTCATCCATTTTGGACTTCACTTCTAAGAATTGCTTCTTTTCCTGATTTAGGCTTTGCTGATGATTGTGGAAACGCGTCCAGTAGTGGATATACCGCTGCAGTCGAGCCCTTGCCGTCTGAGTCTCTTTGCTTTCCTCGTATTTATTACAACTTTGTTGGTACCCGTGCTTAGACCAGTCCGACAAACAGATCCAACAGAACTCGTATCTGCACTGAAGGTTACGACATGTCATGTGATTACAGCCCCCGTTCTTCTCGATGGCGGCCTTGCATTTGGGGCACTCCTGGCAGTCAATACAATACATTTAAATCAATGTTTAATTTTAATTTAATGTCAAATTTTAATGTTATCCTAAGCACAGATACGATACCTTAGTGTAAGATAGGATCCAATTGGCGGTCTCGCAGTCGATCTTTTCTCCCGACTCTCCCAAACATTTTTTATTCCAACTCTTAAGGACAGCACATCGGGTCGGTTCGTGCCATTTCTCGCCGCATATGAAACAGAAAATGGCCTCACATTTGCATTTAATGGCAATGAATTCAATATAATTCTCAACTCTTATGGCACTCAAACAGTTAGGGGTTGGACACCAGCGTAGGAACCGATTGGAGACAACAAAACTATTTGTTATCAAATAATTGTATTTTTCCAACACTTTTGGGTCTTTAATGATATTATTAATAGTGTTGTCGTCGACTATAATATCGCATCCATTCTCTGCACACGTAATGCCATTACAAACCCCTTCACTAATGATTTTGTTTGTGAGGTATTGTCGCCAACAATCTGTCAAAAAATCAATTCATATTTTCATTCATTGCTATAAATACGTCAACAAAAATCAAAAGACAATTACTTACGAATACAGAACTCGTGGCCGCAGGAGATGGATGTCATGTCCTCCGGTCGGACGTCATTATAACAGATCAAACAGTTCTCTATTCTCTTCTTCTTTGTGGCCGAAGAGGTAGTGACGTTAGGGTCAATAATATGTGCGTCACTGAAGAGTTTGTCTTTATTTCCGTCGAAATACTGCTCCAGAAGTTTGCTTTTATCCCAATTGAAGTGATTTAGAAGAATACGAATCACATTATTCGGGAGTTCTATAACAGACATCACTTCATCGATGGATCGGTTCATCAGTTCCACGATTTGCTCCACTCCTAACACCTGATAGGGATTGTGGACACAGTCGCGGATGGACTCCATTGCCATTACGTCGCCTCCCATTCCCACCACCTCTTCGTCGTCCGAATAATCGGAAAGCAATTCGAAATCAATTTCTTCACTCATTTTATAAATAATTGGATTAAAAGAGGACTCAATTGAGTCGAGAGTTCGCAACGAAAGCCAAACGTTTCTAAAAATAAGACTATTTTTAACGATTTATTTGTTTGTCTCAACTCTTAGGCAGTCATGAGTTGTGCTCTCCTTTCAAACCACTCTTATATAGACTGCCAAACACTTCTCCTCATAAACCACAGTAGGGGTGGGTTTCCATAATTCAACAGACATTGTGTGCAAACCATTCGACTCTATTATACTTTAGGCTTAAATAACTCTAAAAGTGCTAAATAGGGGACAAATACCTCAACAAAGCATATATTTATTGTTACGTTATTTCTGTGAAATGTATTTCCTTTATTTAAACCATTCATTGCGTCATTAAATGTAAGAATAGTCTAATATTCATTTGTAGGGATGACCAGAGGGTTTAGAGGGTTCAGAGGGTTGACTATTGTACTAATTTAGGACCCGAAATGACCGTTTACTTATTTCTCTCTCCATTGTTTCCATTATTAATAAAAACAAGATTTGGTCAGTTTTAACTTATATTTTTAGCATGTTAATTTCCAAATTTAATATTTGAATATAAATTCTTTATTCAATTATATTAAAAGTAGTTATTAAGCAGAAAATTTTGAAATTTATTGAAAAATACCTTGACATATTCTAACTTGGCGATTTAATATTCATAGGTAGTAATGAACACAGACTGGATAAAAGCATACAGGGCTTATAAATCACTTGAAATATCAAGGTTCAGGTTGAAAATATTAGGCGCTTTGAATATGGGGACATATTTGGGGTATGTCTGTTCTCCTTGGCCAGACTTGACTGATAAATTGTCAGAATTATTAATATTTCAAGCACTTTTAAATTGTTTACAATATGTACTGTATTATAAATGTGAAAAGTCACAAACCAGATCACTTGATCGGACATTGAGTCTGGGTATAAGTTTACTCCTGCTTAAATTCTATGGACTTCAACTTTAGACCGCAAACTTGTAAAATCTAATCAACAAATGTTTTTTTTTATTTTACTGTATAATATACTAATTTTGCATATTATGCTTTCAGCCCTGATTTGTTAACTTGGATACACTTATACCGCAGACATTGCAAAGAATCAGTTATTTAGACAAGTATTGCGTTATGTTTAATAATATTATTGTAAAAAAGTCAATAATATTTAATAGAGTATAGAATTATGAGAAAACTTCGACTAAAGATAGACTAGCATTGGTACAGATTTTACAATAAATATTTGAACCTGGTTCAATTGGTAAATGGTTCAATTTTAAGGGTAAACTTTACCCTTTCTTAACAGTAAACATTTAAAATGCTTTTCGATACAAAAATCGGCAAATGGCAATTTTTAGCTCGTATTCCTTTAGGAATGCGTTCTTTTGAATTCGAAATTTCTGTCCGTCTGTGTGTGTGTATATGTCCCCCCTTTTCCTAATATCGGTAAATCTGCAGCAATAGAATTCAGTTAGTAATAAAGAGAATGATTAAAATAATAAAATTCAACTCTTATGTGAAATATTAAATGATTTTTATTGATATTAAAAATTAGCCAAAGCTTTTCGACCAGTGCTTAGGTCTTCGTCAGGGCTTAAAATAATTTATAAAAGAAAAATATATATATAACGGCAAAAATTTCTCTTAAGTTATGAAAGCTTAATTCCTGAATATTTGATAATTATAAATTGAAGTTTATTACAGTTATTTCACAATACCAACAAATGGTATTGGCTTTATTTAAAGGGTTTAGTTTTAAAATTCAAACATTTTTTATTTTGATCCTGGTTAATTATGATAATCATCAAAACGATTGGATTAAAAAAAGTTCAATAGATGTTAAAAAAAGGTATAGAAAACTGAATTTTAAACCAATTAAATAACTTGTGATTTCATGATTGCTATTGAATTCAATCCATATTTCATGCCATCAGATGTCACGACTCATACATTGCTTGCAATACAAACGTCTATTTGTTTACATTGTTTTCAAAACAAACAATTATTTATTGATTTTTAAACCAAAAAGTTATTCAAAACTATTGAATGAAAACCTGATTAATAAATGATTGAATGAAATAAACAATAATTTATTGAATCATTTGATTGAATAATAATTAGACAAAAGTGTGTATTAATGGCCAAAGAAGTGAAGGAATGGGACAATGAGTTAGTGTTTAATAACAAACAATTCATTGAAAGACAATTAAAACTAAAGTCAAGTAAATTGTCTTTTGTTAGCGAAAGAGGAAAGAGTGGTAAGAGTGAGGTCTGGAAGCGATTCCAACGCATAGTATATGAGAGTTCGGACACAGAGTTCGTGAAATGCAGTGAATGTCATGTCATTCACAGACAGACCAGTAGTTCCGGGACTTCAGGTCTACTGAAACACGAGTGCAAACGAAGCGATGATTGCGTTGAAGACCACAAACACCTGTGCAGTGAAGAGAGGGATGAGTTGTGGCCAATGAATGCCAGTCAAGGCATGAGTGATAGCAATGACTCAACTCCTGTAGCATTGGATCCGTTGAACGACAAGAAGTGTTTAATAGAATTGGTTTCCAATAACGACCGGAGACTCAGTTATGTCACCGAAAAGGGTAAGAGTGAGGCCTGGAATCGGTTCCAACGCATCCTCTTTGACAACAGGACCACCACTTATGTCAAGTGCTGTGCCTGTGATGCTGTGCACAAACACACCAATGCAGGTATGGCTGAGATATAGATACCTGTGCTCTCAATTACAGCAGAGGGTCGGCAAACCTAAGGAAGGGGTGAAATGACTAACAATTAATATAAATATTTTTTCAAAATCAAAAGTACAAGTTTTGAGTATAAAAACCGGTTTTTCTATGATTAGATACATTAACTTTATTAAACTAAGGGGTGTTTAGTCTATACTCTGGCCTTTGCCGACCACTGATTTATAAAATATTTACCAAAAAATCTCGTTTTTCAGGCGGAACTAAGAGTTTGCTTAAGCATCGGTGCAAAAGTGATTCAGTGGTGAAAGAATTGGTCAACACTTCGGGAAACGAGACTCAGATTAAGGCCAATAGAAATGACAGAAAACCTGAAATTATTGACCAAAACGTTAAGCAATTGATTGACGAAAACAAAACTCTTTTACTAATTGTGGAGAAGTGTCTGAATATAATCGACAACTGTTTGTGCGTTAATAAGTATAGAACTAAAGACAGGGAAGACATCAATGCTTTGATTAATGAATACAATAAAAGTCATGAAAAGAAGGATTGCATCGAAAGAAAGAGTGGATTAGAGTCTAAACCGGATATAGACTTGAATGCGAGTTCAGAGAGAAGTGGTATCAAAAGTAAGTGTGCGAACAGACATCGCATTAGGAATTCAATGAAACAGAAATACATTGAAAAACCGAAACACATTTGTCGGTTCGAGTCATCGGAGGGACAGATATGTGGCCAACAGTTCCGCAACAGTCAGGCGTTGACTAAACACAGAGACTCTGTTCACCTCAAACTCAAGCAACACCTGTGCTGTTGGCCCGGATGTGAGGAACGGTACCTAAATGTGAGTCAATTGAATGCACACATGAAATGTCACTCAAATGAGAAACGATTTAAATGTGATTTTTGTTCGTTTG
>JAQFXN010002097.1:0-13457 GCA_034693365.1 Liacarus xylariae
TGATTTTAAACCTTTATTCGATTATAAAATTCCTTATCTATCAGTTAGAGGGAAAATGGATTAAGAGATAATCAATTGTAGTATTATAAGTATAATATATAGTATATAATTATTTATCAATCTACCCTCGGCTTATACGATAGGTCCGGCTTATCTGTTGTAATGTTTTACTTTTGAAATTTATGCTATTTTCTATACTTCGGTGTATACGCCGGTCCGGCTTATAGACCCGTACTTAGGGTATTTAGTTTTCAAAGTTGAAAAACAGACACAAGACATACCTTTCCATAGTTTGGCCATTTGTATGCTGTCATCGAGACAGGCGTCGTAATTGAGTCCAATCAGATATAGGGCCACGTCATCAAAGTCGGGCTTAGAGGCCAGGGGAGAGATATATGCGTTGTTCGTCGCGGCGTTCACTCGAATCAGTTTTGCGTCCAACTCCTCCCCAGTCTGTCTATACCAGGGGTTCAGTGGTGTGATTGGGGGCTCGTCTGCGCCCAACAGTTTAGTCTTGAGTTTTATGAATGAATTACACCATTTAGACGACCAGTTGTTGGCAATTATTGGCTTCAAGTCTTCATCTGGAGGTACGTCATCGTAGTTTATAAGCACAAAGTCTTTGCCCAAGTCTTCACTTACGTCCACATCTGATAACTATTAGACAATAATTGAAATAAGAATTGAATCAAATGTATTGAATACTACTCTTTATATTAATGCCTGAAATAAAATATTTAAATTATAAGAGATTACTAGAGCTTACGACAAACAAATGTCTCAATTATTCCTATTGTTTAAAGCTATTAAGGGGTACATAACCCCTCCTCCACTGGCAAAGAGTTTGTCCTTAAAAGCGAGCGAAGTTTTCAATACATACCAACTCTTCCATCGGTGTAACAGTAGAGGTATCGGAGAGTTTGTCAGACGAGGGAAGGAAATGGAGTGACGTGAACTCAAACGAAGGGTTGTCTTCAGTTTCGACCTCCGGTGCACTTATTTTTAAATTGGTTTTGGAGTCTTCCTCTGGGCCATCGTCGGGCGCATAGGCCTCCAAACAGGACAGGAGTACTCCTAGAGGTAGAAGTGTGTCCACAGCACACATGATTCGCGAAGGACTGCCTCTCGTCTGTAGCATAAAACTAGTGAACAGGAATTGGAATTTTGTTAATAAAAAAAAAGAATTAGAGAACAGGGCGATAGTGGACACTCACGGAGTATAGAAACAAACGATTCCTTTCGGACAAATCCAATGCTCTAAAGTGTTGAAATCATTAGATTTCTTCAATTGTTTGCGAATATCTTTCAATACTAAACACAGAGCACAGGATAGGTTACCGCCGGCGCTGTCCCCACAGATGACAATCTTTTTTGGATGAAAGCCAAGCACTTCGCGGACGAGTACATCACCACTGATTAGCCACAGATAACAGTCGAGTATCTGCTGCAGTGCTGTCGGATATCTGCCTTCAGGACTAAGAGTATAGTCGACACTAAGTATGGGAACGCCATCTAATTTGTGCGCCCATTCCCTCAAATAGACCTCTTGTGAATCGGGGGACTGACTAACGAAACCCCCGCCGTGTATATGGAGTACCAGTGCATCAGTGGTCTGGTGTTGTGTGTCTGCGCTCTGCAGTAGAAGACATCTGACCTTCGAATCGGTTGCCTTTGACTGGTGTTGACCATCAGTGCTGTCCTCAACACCTGTCGTCTGTTCTGCTGTTGGCTCGCAGTCAATGACCTCCGCTCTGTCGGCGCTTATGCGCCACCGGCTCTGTCGGGGTATATATATGTCCCGATTGTGTTTGGGCGAAGTGGCCGCCAGTGCTGGTAATGTGTTCTTAACGAGACTATACTCTGTTAGTCCCCAAAAGCTTTTGACAAACTCTACGGTTGCGTTCTGTGCGATGTAGGCCACTGTGTGCGCCCTATACTCCCTGTCCCACACACTTTTAGACGAGTGCCACCAATTGGCCAATGAATTGCCAGAATATATGGCCATAAGTGTTGTGAAGCCATTCATTACTTTACGCATTGAGTGACACAACTGTTTATCGAATCAAATGACGAAATATTTAGACCAAAAATATTGAAAAACAACCGAAAAATATTTTATACCCAATAAGAACCATACGATCCGTATATGATGTGCAGATGAGGGGTAAAGAATTTGAAAACAGCCAACATTTCAGTGAATTTTTCGGGAGGACAGGCGAATAGATTCGGTCCATTGCCACTGATTTCGCTCTCATTGTGAAAATCATGACACAGTTCCAGCCCTTTCTTCAATACCTAATACAATGAACAAATGGTTTGAGTGATATAAAATAGAATGGAAATAATGGACGGGTAGGCAAAGATAGATAAAGTTTTCATTTTTCAAAGTATACAGTCTATAGAACAAATAAAAAAGTTTGTTAGCCATTATAAAAATTATTCATTTTAGAGCCAGTTTTCTAACTCTTTCCGTATCCCTTGATTTAGTACATTTGGTATTACTTAATTGCAAAAACTAAACATCCGGTCCTTTAAAAAATACAGTTCTATCTCCGAATTTTTATGAAACCATTTTAAATAAAAAATTATTTATAAGTTAATAAAGATTTATTACTTTTATTCATTTTAGTCATGGGTAGCCAATGGGGGGGGGGGTATAGCCTACTTCCCCCTGTGTATTTTAAATTTTAGAAAAAACGTAAACACTGCCTGACATGGCCGACACTGGCTACCCCTGATTTTAGTCAATGATGTGTTTTATCTTCATTGCAAGAGAAAGAGGGGTTTGTGTAGAGGAGAGAAGGGGTAACTCAACATAATCTAAAGGGAGATTTAGAGGCTTTCCAATTTTGGCAGATTTTGACCTGTATGTCCACAGAAGGGGGGGGTCCACCCCCTCGTGAGGAAAATACATTAACATTACGTCTATGGACAGATACCATCAACTTTGGGCGAAATCCCCAAAAAGTGGGAGAAAAACCTAAATATTGTTGACTTTTTCAAGTGTGGACATCCCTGTCATTGATTACATATAAAATAATTCAATTGAATAGAATTTCGATTATCTCAAGCAATAACTCAAAAGAATTCAGGAATTGTTGAGAGAATTGTATAGAATTTTGATTCAATTTTATCGAAATGTAATGCAATATTGTTTGGTATTTGGCTTAATATCGATTAGTGAAGGGGAGTGGTATTGAGGCTATTATTGAAAATGATTTAAAATCTTATAAAAATATAAATTATTTACAAAATAGAAAGCAATAAAATTTCTATTGATTTTTAGCGCAAATGATTGGATAAACAGAATTAATTGGAAAAAATAAAACTTAATTTAATGACTAATTATTAATGTTATAAAAGAAAACTGATTTAAAAAATTGATGGAAAAAATTATAATAAATTGAAAAACTGATCGTATGATAGAAATCATCAATTAATTCATGGAATTATTTTTGAAGGTCTACTCCTAAAAAGCACAGGAAATTATAGGAAAAAAACCTATGATTTCTGAGATTTTGGAAATTGAATGGAAAACTAGTTTTTTTTCTGATTTCCCATTAATTCGCATAAAAAATAGGACAAAAACTGTGGGAAAAACTAATTAATAGTTATATTAATGAAATACAATTGATTGCACTCACAATAGAGACGGGGATGAGGTGTGACTGGCAGTGGTGTCTGTTGGCCGGACTGACCAGACATAGTTTGCCGAACTTAATCACTAGTCTAGTAAAAGTCCAGTAGCCGTTGGCCTCTGTGTCCGAATTGTAGTCGTATTGTTTGGCCAAACGGATCACATTATGTGTGTTGTGCTGTAAGTGTCGACAATTGGCCACCAATTCGGGACTTAAGGCCGACAGACGAGTGTCCACACCATTGAACACATCATCCAATTGTTGGGCCAATGGCTCAGTCGATGATATGGCCAGTGGGTTGGCTGCAGAGGGTGTAGTGGTTGGCCCAGTCATGGTTGCCGTAGTGGTGGATGTCATGAGATAAGTGAGTCTTTGCAATGCCTTCCGATGGAGTGGTCTATAGAAGTGATTCAATGTATTCAATACAAAACGCATTACAACAACACAGACGTCACTCAAGACTTTCGCTCTTGTTTTGTGAGCCATTGCTCACTACAAATGACGTAATGCTTTGCACAAAACGTTTTATTGCAGTTTTGAGAAATAGTGAATATATGAGGATATGGATTCGCTTCCATCCCCACCCGCTCCACCGCCTCCGCCACTGCAATAATAGTGTATAAGCATTAGCCATACCAACCCGTCCTCATTACATAAGTTGATGATTACCAATATCTGCAACGCTTTAAATCTAATCGCAAAGTATTAGTGCCTCAGATATTGTATCTCAATAGGAATAGCATTACTAGCAGTACTCGGGCTATTCCTAAGGCTGAGGCTGATTACTCTGGCTGTATTAGCCTCTTCAATATAAATCCAATCAATGCTTATCTATAATCTATGCTATTTATTAGCCAACTTCGATACGTATGCTTAAATACGAAAAGGCCACTCAAATTAAAAGATTCATTCAATAAATTTGATGTCAAAAGTGCATTGTTTAATAACCAAGCATAATTCGAAAGAATATTTAGAAATGTATAAATAGGCGCAAAGATCATTTATTAATATCGAATAATTCAAACATTGTGCCAATAAACTCTTGATTACCAAAGAATTTAAATATACAATAATAATTATAATTCACCAACCATACAGCGGACACAAGTACATTACATAGAATCTCAGATATCTAGATATATAGATGTAAATACTTTTCTTGATAGGAAGTTAGACACTAACACTAACAGT
This sequence comes from Liacarus xylariae, assembly GCA_034693365.1. NCBI lineage: Eukaryota > Metazoa > Arthropoda > Arachnida > Sarcoptiformes > Liacaridae > Liacarus > Liacarus xylariae. The sequence continues at coordinate 4,830 of JAQFXN010002097.1, forward strand.
GCTTTATTTATTAATTACTCGCGAATATTTATGAATATTTATACATAATTATAGCACTGGTGGGGTTAGTGTCGAATTTACTATTAAGAAAAGTATATAAAAGTTTATGCATGTATTGATATATGAATGTTCATTCTTGTTTAAACAGATGTATAATATTTACGGAGTGTCCAAAATATGTCATTTTATGCCTTTGCTCTCACATATGGTACTATTTAAGACTATTATCCTAATGTAGGCATAGCTTTAAATAGTGAAATACTTAAACACACAGCGCCTTCTTTAAGCTATATTTTGACTGATTCTCATTTGTAAGAAAATGCTTATAAAGTTTTGTAATTCTAATCTTAAGCTATAGATAGCGCCCTATTTCAGGGCAAAGGCATAAAAAGACATATTTGGGACACTTGTAGTAATATTAATAGATTAAGTGCAGACTCAGACTCAGTCCACTAAACCAAACCGATTTGAAATATTTATGTATTTTTGTTTAAAATATTTTCTTATTTTTTATACAGAAATAAGTTTTTTATCTAATCTTTTGTTTTCAAACAATATCTTTATCTTAAATATGAAATTAAAGTCAAATAAAAGCAATGTTTTAATTAAATTAAACGATATTTTCGATGAATTGTTTGCCGAAAGTGAGAGACTTTTAACTGAATTAATGTTTGCAAACAATTGTTTGCGAAAAATGAAATCACTTTTTGAAGACATTTATCCAAAATATGAATCACTTATTGATGAAAAACATAAACAAATATACAATGAATTGGAAAGGGATTTGAAATTAATATCAATTAATAGTAAAACAAATCCAAAGCCAAACGACAGACAATCGGATGGAAAAGGGGTTAAAACGACGGAAAACCAGAAAACTATAGAAAATATGACTAAAAATAGGATTAATTTGAATGAAATAAATGAATTGAATTGTATTCAAAGCACAAGAAGTGGAAGAACTGTTAGGAAGTCATACAAAACAGAGACGAGAAAACCAAACAATAATAGCGTTAAAAGAGTTAAACCAAAGAAGTATTTAATACCAAATCCTGAATCACAACCGAATTCATTGCTATTAATGCGTAAAAACAATTTCGACTCAACCACACAGACCTACAGGTGTCCGAACCCCGAGTGCACGAAGTTTTATACAACACGTTATAAACTCTATAAACACTTCCGAAACGTTCATCACTTGAAGAAAACCCATTCGTGCGGACACTCGGACTGTAATAAGAGTTTTAAAACTAATACTGAATTAAAACATCACATGAAAATACACTCCGATATTAAGCCATTCCTCTGTCCCTATACTGACTGTCCATATCGGAGCCGATTCCAGGGCCAACTGGACTCACATCTATTGACGCACACGAATGAGCGGCCCTTTAAATGCACTTATGATGACTGCAATCAATGTTTTAAATCTCAATACAGTCTTAAAACTCATTTATTGACTCACAGTTCGGAACAGACTGTCAAGTGTAGACACGAAGGATGTAATAAAGTGTTTAAAACATTTCGTCGTTTGTATAGACATCAAGTGGCAGCACATGACCGACCACTGCGTATTTATTCGTGCGATTGGCCACAATGTGGTTATACAACACATATATCAAATGTGACGCTTAGAGAACACCAACGCTTACACACCGGAGATAAGCCTTATGTCTGCGATTGGCCCGACTGTGGCAAACGGTTTCGGATGAAGATTAGACTCATTGAGCACAAGCGCATTCATACGAATGAAAAACCGTTCGCTTGTCATTGGCCGGGATGTCTGTACCAGTGCTGCAATAGTGGAAATATGAGAAAACATGTTAAGAATCATAAAAATAAATAGAGATATTTTGCTAATTGTTTGGTCACTGAGTGTTGGGCTTAAGTTCGGAATAACTAAATCGGGATTTCAATAGCGTTTTAAAGTATTCCTTATCTCTATTCGGGATCTGTTCAACAGATTCTGTTGTATAGTCTCTACAAAAGTAACTATTATTTTATAAATAAATTAATTTTACTATAAAATTATATACCGGTAATTGTTATATAATTTATATATTATAGTACAGAACCGATAGTTAGCAACAATTACATTTTCAAATCTGTAGAAAACACTTTAAAATACAATACAATTAATGTAAATCTTTTATTATTAAAATTAATTTAAATTAAATCTAAGTTAACATTCGCTGTCGGATATAGTAATTACTGGTATATCAAAGTTTTCTCTCCTTTTAATTATATTTTCTTCATTAATATTAAGACTAAATCCAGAACTTTGTGTGCGATATATAATTGATTTGATTTTATAACAATTTTTAATCAATTCATTGACAACTGATTCACTAATTTGTTGGCAATTGTCATGAATTAAATAAATTGTCTGCAGATCTGAGAGTTTAGACAATGAGTTGAATGTCTTATCAGACACTTTAGCGTTAGAGCAGAAGATGTGCTGTAGTTTTGGTACACATTTATGGATATCGTTAAAGAACTCATCAGTTATTTCAATACAATTGTTAGAAATATATGAAAAGAATGTTAAATGAGTTAAGTTTAGGCATTCATTTAAATCTTCACTCTTTAGCCCCAATTGTTTTTCATCTGTAAAACCCCTTAAATCCACTTTTAATCGTTTCAATTGTTTAAAATATCGAAATGTTTTAATTATATTTTTAGACAATTTATAGTTAATATTGATATTTAACTCAATTTTCTTCAAATCCAGATATTTATTACTCAATTCATACAAATAATCCGCAAACGAATTATCGATTAATGGATATAACGTTAGGATTAAAACTTTTATTTTTGACAGTTTTGCCAATTCTTTGAATAGTATTTTCAAATCATTTAGTTTTAAATAATTTTTTACTAATAAATCAATTGATTCCAAACTCTTTTTTTTGTTTTCACAGAATATTCCGATTCTATTGCAGTCATTAGAAGAATAATTGAACGAAATATCAGTTAATTGTGTGAATAATAGTTCGGTTCCATTGAATAGGACTGACATATCGTTAACCCTTTGTATATCAAGGGTTTGCAAATCCGAACATAATTTCAAAACTTTTAGAGTTAACTCGTCTTTAAAAATAACATTAATTTTCTTCAGTTGTGATCCAAACTTAAGACAAAATTCTTTAATAGTCTGTTGAGTCAAACCATTAAAATTTGCTTTAATTTGTGTTAATTTATGACAATATTTGACAATCAATGCAAACACTTCTTCTCTGTTCTCTATATATCTCAACTCAATTGTTGTAATGTTTTTACATTTTCTTAGTATTGTCTCAATTGTTCTCAAATCGACATCAAATCTAAACTCTTTCCAAATAATATATGAATCAAAGTTTATTTCTTTTACTTTATTAAACACTAATCGCTTCCACTGTTTAGACACACATTCGTAGCGAGACTTTTGTCTAAACGATAGATAACTAAACACTTCTTCACACAAATCATCGCCGAATTGATCGAAAGAGTCTTTACTATAAAGTGTCGAAAGAGAAGTCATTTCTGTTTTGTCTGAAAATTCAAATCAAAATATAATTAATTCTAAAACAAATATATTATAAAAACATTTATTAATTCTTACTTTCATTCAATGGTTTAATGACTTTCTCTTCACTTAATATCCAATGAAAGTGTTTGACATCTGATTCACACAAACAATAACAGCATTTGTCGTCTCTTTTGTCCAATACTTTCAATAATACATTACTTTTGGCCAAAGATTGCAATAAAGTGTTTATGTCTTTCGGAAACTATAAAACAAATTATATTTAAATTAAATGACATTTAAATGAATGATAAAATCAAAACATAGTTTGCATTCAATTCAGACCTCAATTGCCAGTCGTTTCACACAATCGTTGTTCACAACCACTGAAGACATCGATTCAGACATTGTTTTCACACAAACTCTTGTCAAAAGTGATCTAAAGTTATATAAAATAATAAATAAATTAAATTAAATTAAATACAAATCCAATCAAATAATACCTCAATTGTTGGCTATATTTGAGTCGAAATTCAAAACACGTTTTATTAGAAAAACATCAGAAAAAGTATTCAATCATTTAATAACTTTTCAATTAATAAAATCCTTTTTAAGATTCAATAATAGAGTATAATATGTGTCACAAACTAATGAGTGGTCAGTACTCTATGATTAAGTTCAATGTTTAGACTCAATTGCATTATTGAAACGAAATTCAATCAAAAAAAAAAGAAAAAAAAAGAAAAAAAAATACAATAAATTTAGTAAAGTTTTAAAGAAAATTAATTTTAAGCTTTAGGTAAACTCAGAAAAACGTAAATCATTTTAGAAATGTTTAAAACGATTAAAACTCATTATAATTACACTTGAGATTTATAATATTGATTATCATTTGTCCATGATTAATAATTGTCATGGGTACTTTTCTATAAGAGACTTATCTAAATATATTTGATGGACTAAAATAAATTTCAACCTTTTTTTCGCTTGTGATAGTTAGACCTGGCCATAGTTAGAAACAATGTCTTGTTGTTAATTTAAATATAAACTCTAGTATATAAAGCGAGAATAAATATTTGTGACATACAGTCGACTCGATAACTATCTGATTTTTAATCTATCTAGTCAATTCCTATACCATTGATATTTTTTTCAAAATCAAAAATTTTATTTTGATCTTCGATAGACCTAATTTCTAATAATATTATTTGTATTTTACCTAACCAAGGTACCTCTTTTACGTGACATCAGAGGTGGGTCTATATTTTCTATTCGGTACAATCAGTTTCGCTTTAATGTTTAAGATGGAAGAAATTACTGAAGAAATTTTGCCAAAAAAAGTCAGGGAATATACACTATATATTTATAGCCTTAATTGGTGACAGTAAGTCTATTGCGATAGAACTCCTCGCATTTCACATACATAAACAGCTGAAATAAAATTCGAAAAAATATAACCAGAGTACGGGTACTAAAAAGATTAACTAAAATAACATTTACAAAAATTAATTGTAATAATAAACATAAAAAAGTATTTGCACAATAGGAAAATCAAAATAGAAATAGTAATATATATATTTCAAAACACATTCCAATAGACACCTGCAAAGGATTAAAATATTTTTCGTATCATTTAGTAGATATTTATTTTGAATAGAATTTTAATATTGAATTTGCAAATGTTTTATATAAAATAAGTTTTGTGTGAAGTAGTGATTGAACACAAAAAGGGAGAAATAAGTGAATCACCGATTGATTTGAAGAATAAATTAATTAAATTGAATGAATTGAAACAATTGTGTAAAAGTTTTGAAAAAATAAGTTTTATGTAAATTACTTATTGAACACAAAATGTGTTCATTAATTGTGTCACTTTAATAATATTTACGAATTTTATAATTTTTCTAATATTATGATATTTTTACAAAAAACAAGAATCAAAGATTTTCCCTAACTCTAGTTATATTTTTTCTAATTTTATTTCAGTGTTTATGTACAGTATGTGAAATGCGAGGAGTTTTATCGCAATAGACTTACTGTCACCAATTAATGCTATAAATGTATACTGTTTTAAGAACTTAAAAATTGCACAGGGTGAGCAAACGAAAAATTTTTGCTTGCGGTGCAAGTCAGGAGGGGGTATTTTGCAAAATTTCAATCCTTTGTTATTGAAAAAGCTTTAATCCTCTAATAAAATCCGATTAGTTTTCGACCCCTATCTTCAAAATATATATTTTAAAATTTATTAAAAAATATTCCCCCTGATCCACCTCCTAAAATATTATATAATGTACCCTGAGTTATTTATTTCGGCGATAAGGTGCTTTATTGGCACTTTTTGAGTCTGGCTACCCTTGGTATATTGGTTATGTCTCGTTAGCTGTTCAAGGTTTATACAGGAGGCCAGGCTCAGGCCGAAGCTCCTAGAGTTCAGGCCCAGTCTCGCAATATTTTGAGCCTAGGCTCATGAGACCGATGCCCAGGCCCGTAGTTTTCGGGCCTGTGCTCATCACTAAACATGAAGAGTACATATGTGTTCGTCAGTACGAGTAAATGGATTTAAAGCAATCAGTGAAAGCAGGAACGTGTTTCCGGTTTAAGCTTTTATGCTGTGCGCATATCCAAATTGCCGCATTTATTGTGATGAAATGAAATTCTCATTATTTACCCTAAAGCTGATTTTCAGTGCGTACGATGTTATTAAATTAATGAATGACATAAAATGAACACAGAGTGGGTCAGTCGGGATGCGAACACACAACCCAGTCTCCACTGGCAAGCCACTGGTTAGCCTCCCGGCCAACGCACTCTGATATCTGACTAATTATTTTTAATTCGCAAACGAGTCAATGAATAATATAATTGCTATTCTAAATGCTCTAACGAAATGTTCCTCTATATAAGATAAGTAATAGCAGTATAATATCGTAAACAATACAGTATAAACTAGTAACTGGAATTCTCGAATCACATATTAAAAACCTCTTTTAAAAGTAAAATAGTTTCAAAATAATAAGATTTAGCTTAATATGAATTTTGTCCTGTTAATTAATTCATTGAAGTGCACTTCATTTGTGAGACCAATAGTTTTGGGCGAATGCAAACCCGACATCATTTCAAACACTTTAAGAAATGTTGGTTTTATTCCGATTCTGTAATAATAATATCATTTGTGAACCTTAACCAGTGATGACAGAGTGGATATGATTTTTGATAAGAATATGGCATTGAATCAGACGAGCCTACGCTAAATCTATAAATTCTATAAGAGTTTGCGTTACTTCATTTGAGTTAATGCGAGATTCTAATTAAAAATCTTATCGACTCTATTAACTCTGACCTTAACTTTTAAAATCTCTGTTGCTAATTTTCTTGATCTCTTTGACAAAGTTGACAAATATTAATACAAATAACTTTGAAATATAACAAGAAAATTTATTTTATTATTGAAATTCAAGATCTATTACAGGCTAATTACAAAATGTGCATTATTAATAACAAATTACATTGATTATTATTACGTTTAGGACTATATATTGTTAGGCATTGATTGATGATTTTCTGTTACAACACCTAAATCAGAACTATTTGTGCCGACTTCTTCCTGGCTATATGGAGGCGGCATTTCTTGAAATCTATTCGAAAAACTTGGCTTATTCTCATTCTGTGGCACCGGAACATTGATATAATAGACACACGAATGACCATTAGTAGGGATCGTTTGTGTATTATAAGAATTAAACCAATGTTGATCACCTACAGGTGCCTTTCCTGCATTGTTACCAATAACCCAAGGATAGTCATGACTATTTGGCACTTGTGGAACATCATGAGTGGTCTGTGACATGAGTGGCCGGGATATACATCTCTTACGAATAATGTGAAGTGCAATCAATATAACAATGAGGACAGGAATAGATATGATAGCCCAGGACCAGGCATTATCAATTCGATACACACATTTGCGACCATTACTCCAGTCTTCTTCATAGTAAGAGGTATAGCAAACACAACTACCCAATCGACATGTCCTCAGATTATCCCAATTATTAGTGCATTCATAGGAAGAATCGCACGAAAAGTGTTCACATTTGCCTGAAGTGGTATTCCATCCGTAATTGGGAGCACATCTGCACACAGAATCTACACACACACTATTTACACCTGTGCAAATGCGTGCTGTATTGCATGGGTCATTTATATTGGTGTAATTATTCCCAATTAATTCACGCGAATTAACACTTATTATAAGACAAAAAATAATGAAAAATAAAGTGTTTATTAATATTTTTGAATTCATTCCTATTATTCTGCGAAACAGCTATTAATCACTGAAACGGATTTTAGAAATACATTATTATTTTATATTTATATACAATAACATTGTGTACGTGCAGGGGTATCCAAAGGAAGTATAGCCTAAATAACCCTCTAAGTTTAAGATTTTGCAAAATACCGCCTGACCTTTTACCAGCAGACACAAAACATTTTTAATCTTGCTCCTCCTCTGTATTTTTCATAATTTGTAATTTTCTACACTCCCTGATTTTTTGAAGAAATTTTCTCAAAGTGCACCCACCTATACCCTCTTGACTCGGCCGACCCTGGCTACCCCTGTCAAGTGCATGTTGTGAAATTGTAATACCGGTACTAATAAAACATTAATTTATTAAACAAAAGAAATAGCCGTTTATTTTTTTATCTAAATTATTGTCAATAAATATATAAAAATTTATTTGGCGTTTATTTAAGTAAAGTTATGAATTATATGATTGATTGTTCAGGATATAATAAAAATAATCAGAAAATTTCACAATTTACAAAACTAGTAACTAAAAATTTTAATGATGATAACTATTAGATTGATGCAGGGCTATTCTTATTAAATAATAAAATTATTTTATCTTTCTTTCAGTTACTTGAATTTATTCGAGGATTATATGATATAATTTATACAGTCGCGGATCATTTTAAATTGGACACGATATCCATCCTGTTTTCACTTGTCCATATATTGTCAATCAATAATGTTTTATTTTTAAATAGTTTTCAGTACAGTATTTAATATTTGGTTATTCCACCGGAATTATCAATTACAATTTTATATCGTTATTTCATCGATA
>JAQFXN010002098.1:0-13452 GCA_034693365.1 Liacarus xylariae
TAATTAAATATTTATTTCAAATAATTATAAATCAATTGTTTTCAATACCTTTGGACATGTCTTTCGATTGTTTAGACGTATTCTTAAACTCTTTTTCCAATTCTTTTGAATCAATTTTATATATTTCTAAGAATTAAATGAATTAATAAAATATGATTTGAATTAAAGTCTGATTTAATGTCTACTAAACTCAGAGTTCCTTCTTTTGCAATCATTTCTCTGAATCTTTCACTACTTGTCGTTTTATTGCACTCATAATCAGAATCATCGGAATCTGTGCCACAATTTTCCTCAATATCTAATGTAATAAAATTTTATAGAATTTTATTTAATGTAGAAATTTCTTACTTTTTTCTCTTTTTTGAATATAATAACACAATCCGATTGTAAGAACACATAAACCGACGATAGCTATCGAATCTAATCCGATAACAATCCAAATTAATTCGTGGATATGAATCAGAGAAGTATGAGTAGAATTAATCGACGAATTCATTGCGGAAATTTATGATAAGATTAAGACCAAAAATAAGTTATTTTTAGATTATATTTGATTCAATTTTCAATTAATAACTGAATTATTGTTTTGAATTGATATTAAATTTAGTTTAAATATTGTGAAAAATTAGTAGAGCTCGGGAAATATCATTCTATTAAATTGCATTATGGCTCAATTTTACAACAATAAAATTTGTGCGAGAATTGAATTCATTCATTAAGAAATTGATGAACAGTTAACACATTTTATTATTTTAGTATTTTAATGCAAAGTATTTGAGAAAATAACTACAAAAGTAAATAAAATACAACTAAAAATTATTCTTCAATTAAACCTTTATTGTAGTTATTGTTATAGATAATAAAAACCAATCAAATAAGACAATTCAAAGGTTTCTTCTGTAAAACTTAACCTCTTCTCAGTTAAAATTATTTTGTATTTAGAGAAATGCCGCTCCACATCACAGGAAGTAATCGGTGCGAACTTAAAACATTTAATTTTATCTAAACTTAAGTTAAAAATTAAATCTTCTGTCGTTTTATCATTCAGTAGTTCAGAGATTCTCTTTATTTGTTTAAATCCGGAGTTTTTACTTAAAATATTATCAATCTTTTCAAACGTTAATTTACAAAGAGTTTCTTCGGAAAGCTTTAGAGTTGAATAAACAGATTCAATAAGATCTAAACTATCGATTAGTAACATATCATTCGCGTTTAATATTTAATTATTTGAACCAAAATATAAATGTTTGGTAAGTCTTAATCGAATTCTGATGACATTTACGGTTTATATGTCGCAGAATTTCATTTCTATCGGAACACTTAAGAGACTTATGACAACATTTGCAAAATAAACTTTCATTTTTCTCCGAATCATTATTCATACAAAAAACTGATCCGAATTCTCTAATATAATTTTTAATCTAATAGAAACACACTTTACTTTTGGCATATTTACAAATTTTGGAATTTTATTAAATATTTGTAGGAATTCTAAAAGTGTGTTAACTACACATCACTTTCTTAATTAATAAATCAATTCTCGCACACTTTGTATGTTTATAAACCTGAGCGAGCAATAATGAAAATATTTATAGACTGATATTTCCCGGGCTCTAGTCATTATACAAAATTGAAATTACAAATAATAACTTCAAAACTCTGAATTTTAGTATTCTTATATAAAATTAAACCTGTTCCAATGCTATACACATAAACCATCTTTATATTCTTAAAAGTATCCATTATAGTCTAGATTTTCCTAGTTTTTCCACAACGGATATAAAAAATCATTCTGTTCAAATATTAGCCTTATAGTTGAGTAAAGTTTCCGTTATGGATAATAAATAGTTAGTGAATTTAATTCCAGCATTTCTTTAAATAAGAAAAAATTTTCAATTGTTAAATCTTAAATAAGATAAAACTGTCTATATTTGAATCAAATTCTCGAATTATATCAATCCCTCAAACGTTGGCCAATGTATTCAAATGTTGTATAAATGGTTGAAAAGAGTGAAGACATTAAGTAATCTAATCAATACTTCAAAGAATTTTCAAACTTTATTCGTCGAACTATCAGATCTAATACTAGATATAAATATTTATATATATTTATCACAATATTTATAACAAATCAAAAATTTAATTATTATTTCTAAATATATTTAAATATTAAATAAAAAGAACAATATTTATGATTATTTTTACAATAAATGAATTTTAGAAGTATTTAAACAAAAGACAGATTTAAATAATGAGTTAATAAAAATAGAATATAATGTATAAAACACTCAATGGTTTTAAAAAAATTCATAAAATCGAAATATATTTGGATTTAATGATGAATTGTAAGACCGAAGAAGTGCATCAAATTTGTTGCATTATTAGACATAATTGTCATTTCATTGGAAAGTTAGGCCAAAATTTGAGCAAAACTTCAAATTTAATGAATACGAATAAACTCCTCCAAAGAAATAGGTATTTCCCCGATATATGGGATCTGTTGGTCAGCTATTTTACGAGCGGCCAAACACTTGAGTGAAATGAATTTCAATGAATTCACATTGGATTCGGTGATGGAAGCGAGCAGTTTATGCGGTTGAATACCACTTGCATTGCGCCTATCGATCAAAACAACAATTCAACTCAATTCAAATGTTCGGTTAATCAGATTCTATGCTTATATGCCGTACCTATCGATGTGGGCTCCGAAAGACAACAAATGATTCACTACTTCCAAATTGAAGTTATTCCGAGTGCAGGCGATGTGTAGAGGAGTTGACTCGTTATTGTTGATGGAATCGACATTGAAATCACACTCTAATAACAAATGGCAAACCCTGGAGTCGGGGAATATGAGAGTATGCGGGTCTTCGATGAAGGTATTCGACTTCATTGTATTGGTTTTGGAGACAACCAAATGGAGTAAAGTATCGCCGTATGAGTTGCGGGCATTCATTCTATTGATTCCATTGATCAGAGTTTTGGTTTCTTCCGTTTGTTTCGGTGTCTTTCGAATCACATTCAAGACATAGAAGAGATGAGTCAACACCTAATGGAGTGGTGTTTAGAGTAATGCAAAGCCAATAGAAATCATTCAAAAGTTGAACACTTTCGACAAAATTAATGCCAAAGACTTACTTTAAGAATCTTATCGAAGTTGTCCTGTTGTCGCTTAAATACTGGCCTAACCTTAAGAAGTTTCATAGCCGATGGGAACTGTTCGACTAGTAGTTTAACCGTTTGGAAGACGTCTTCGTATTTTAATTCTTCCCGTAAAACACCATTTGAGTACTTTTCATATAAATCGAGATAAAGTCGAACCTAAAGAACAATTAAATTGAATTAAATGAAAAACAATAAAATAAGACAAAATAACCAGTGCTTGAGCTGCAAAACAAGTCTCGCTATGAAGAAGACTGTCTTTTTGTATTCTAAGGTCGAGTGCATAGCGCCAGAGATCGATCTGTAATTTAATTTCCAATTAATTAATTTTATTTCTATTTTTTAAAAAAAATCATTGCTTACACATCTCTGGTATTGAAGTCCATCGGCATAAGCGGCCCCTGTTTTCAATTTAATAATTAAATTTAAATGTTTATTTCAATCATTTAAAGTAAAAGAGTGTGCGGTTTGGACTGGAATACAGTTATCCGATTAATATTTATGTTTAAAACATACTTGTACTAAAAAATTGGAGAACTCAGTGGATTTAACTCCAAGATTGTATAAATATTTTCGAAATTCACTCACAGGGGGTAAAGTGTTTACATTTAACGGTTAGTTACTGAAGAAAATTGGGGGTATTTTTATGAATCTAAAGCTTTAATCTTCCTTTAAATTATGATTTTTATGTGACTAAAAACGATCAAAAGCTCCACAAATTTTTAAGCTGTTATTTTGTCATTTTAACCAGGGTAGATCCAGGGCAATATTTCCAAATTGCTCATATTTACTGAATTTTATAAAATATTTCGATTATTTAGGGATGCCTTAGTCCAGGTGCTCTTGGATTTGGACGTATTGATATAATTTATTTCCATTGGAAAATTTAAACATAAATTTCGTCACTTTCCTAATAATCCCAAACCTAAAAATATAGTTTGTTTAAATATACTGTAATCTATAATATAGAAACCTTATTTATCCGCAGAATCAGATTTACAATTAATTAACTCTACTGAATGGGGGGAAACGTCATTGAATTGTTGGATTATTTCATATAGAATTATATCTAATTTAATAACAATTAGAAATCTATGCGCGCAAACAGTATTGAATTTAATTCACTCTTTCTGTAAAACTTCTCCAATGGATAACAAGTGTTTGCGCGAAAAGGTTTCTAATTATTGTTAATTTAGATATAATTCTGTATGAAAAAGTCCAACAATTCAAATGACGCCTCCCCCCCCCCTTATTCCGTAGAGTTAATTAAATTTTTCCATTGGAAATAAATATATCAACAAGGCTGCTTTCTATAGAATAATATTTCTATAATAGTTGTGTTCATTCGAGTGTAACTTTGTTTTTAAGCAAATCTTTTGCATTTTATGAATACTCTCTAAATTTTTAAATAATATTTCGAATAATTTTTAGTGATTTTGTGTTCAAATAATTGATGAAAACCTTCAATACCTCTAAACATAAGGCGAAAAATAACGTCCTTATGAAGTGGACCTAAAATACGTTCGCAAATAATTAAGGACTGGATTCGCATTGAATCCAAATCCATCGCCAAATTCTCCAATTCTTCTATTGTTTGGAATTCAGTTGCGTTCAAATACGCGGGTTTTGGCAAAATATTATTTGGCTTAAGAAGACTTTCGTCTTCGAGTCTTATTTTGAGAGCAGTTCTCCAGTTCTGAAGAGCCGCCTGAAGGTCGTAGTGTTCGTCCAAAAAGGTCGAACCCATGAGTTCGTGAGCTTCGGCGACACGACTTCGGCTATAATTAAGATTTTTGATGAGATGATCGAATATTTGTGTCGCGCCCTTTAGACATGCAGTTTGGAGAGCGTCGTCACCGTATCGGCTCTTTATCATAGGGTCTGGAGTTTGGAAAAAACCAAAACTTATAATCGCATCAAAAGTTATGTCAAATAAATATAATTATTCGAACAAAACTAAAGACTGAGAGCAATGAACTCAAAATAATTAGAGATAAGGATTGCTTTTAGAGGAGAATTTGTTGTGTTTAGTCATTTCTGATCGATTAATGAAATTTAAAGATAAATACTTAAATGTATTGAATACACATTTTATAATCATTTCTTTTATTGACTGCAGTAAACTCTGATAAAGGCATCAGAGAGTGCATCGATTTAAGCATTTGTTTGCATTTTTCTATAAATCCTAAATAAATACAAATTAATTGTTGTTTAATAAAGTATATAATCCTATCATTTGGCAAAACTACTGTATCATACAGTAGTAACTGTTGAAAGCAATGGACTGACATTAAATGTTCGATTCAGATGAATGAGATTTAGTGTTCGGTCGCTTCTAATTAATACATTGGGAGACAATTTTAACATAATTGGGTCGAAAGTTATGTATGAACTGAGTGGAAGAACTCTAAGGGTTTGGGATTTTCAATGTTTTGGCACCGACTTTGAAGTGACTCAACAAAATAGTATCTAAAATATGTTTGCCCTTCGAAACAGTTGGCCTTCATTTGAAGACATAATATGCTTCCTTTGAGTTATCCCTTTCTCCATTAACCAATTCATATGAGAAATACATTTGCACTAAGAATTCTGATTCGAATCTATTGAGCATTCATTACATCATTTAAATGAAAAATTATTTCGTTTTCAATAACTTATTCTTTTTATGCATAAAATATATTAAAAGACAATAAAATTAATTAAAGACTATTAAAATGACTAAACATTTAGTTTTGTTTATTTAATTTAGATGTAATCATAGTAAGATACCATACCTGCCCCGTGTTCTAACAGCAGTTTTGTTGTTTCAAACCTATGCTCTTGAATGGCGTAATGCAGAGCTGTCTTGAACTGTATGTCCTGTGCATTGACTGAAGCGCCGTGTTTTAGAAGGAACTCACAAAGAGGTACACTTTGGACAGAATTGATAAGACAAGTGCCTCCGTTGTAGTTGGGCTTCAATATGTCGGCGCCCTTTTCCACCAAATAGGTCACAATATCGAGATGAGTCATAAAACAGGCCGAACGGACAGGAGTGCTGCCGGTGTCTATCATTATATTCATTCATTCAACTATAAAAATATCAATTAAGTCAATGTCTGTCTCACCGGAAACACTGTTCACATTAGCCCCGTGTTTGACCAAACACTTAACGACAGCCAATTTGCCGGCCACTGACGCACACCAGAGGGGAGTCACAAAATGTATTGACCTATCGTCGGGCACTTCATAGACGCCCTTCTGTTCCACATCTGAATCGCACTGCTCTATGAGATACTCAACGATTTCAACGTTCCCTTTCTTGCACGAGACGAACAGTGGAGTACAGCCCTCCTTAACCCGACTTACAATCTCTTTCCTCTCATCTTTGGTCAGTCTTTCGAGTTTATTGCGAATAGAATATGAGAGTCGAGCGCCGGGAGCTTTCAATTAAAGATTTACACTTTCATT
Organism: Liacarus xylariae; assembly: GCA_034693365.1. Taxonomy (NCBI): domain Eukaryota; kingdom Metazoa; phylum Arthropoda; class Arachnida; order Sarcoptiformes; family Liacaridae; genus Liacarus; species Liacarus xylariae. The sequence goes on from JAQFXN010002098.1 coordinate 6,613, forward strand.
AGATTTAATGACATTTAGGAAACAATTTATCAAATATTCATTCATTTTGTCTATTCTTTAATTAGGGATGGCTAACGGTGGTATAGGCGAAATATCCCACACCCCGTCTCCGAAAAATGATCAAAATACCCCCTGTAATGAAGAAAAAGCCAAGTCTCCCCCTTAGGAATTTTTGTAATATTCTGTTAAATACTGACCTTAATTCTAAGAAAAATAACAGAATTTTGTCAAATTCTTTCTTAATTCGTTTAGTTCTTACAGAATAAATCAATTTACTTGAATTCTGTCAAATTAGTCTTTTAATTGAAAAATACCCTACCCTATACCCTTGTGATTTTAATACTCTTATCAGTAACCTATTCCTTCCCTGACTTTGAGGTTTTGGGCATCCCTACCTTTAATGAATTGGGTTTAAAGTTAAGGTAAGTTAATATAAGAATTAATTCAATTAATACATTACAACTGATGAAAGTTTTTGTGCAAATAAACCGCTCATTATTTGCGTCAATAATAATAATCAAAATTTTGACAATTATTTTTGGCAAACATTTATAGAAATAGTTACGATATATACGTCAAATAATGATTTTTTAAAGTCTAAATTTAAATTTGACGTAAAAATCTTATCGAGTTTTGCATCGAATGGTTAATAAAATTGTTTCAAACATAATGTCAATTAGGGTTCACTGGTTTGGGACAGAACTAGATTTGACTACTGGTTGCCTTAATTATAGTCAATGAATGCATGAAATTATTACAATTATAACTCAAATCTCAATGAATTTTTCCAATTGTTTATTGAGTGTTAGCTCAGGTTTTAAGAACTATGCAATTGTTTTACGTCAAAGAACTCGATTAACCATTCTTTTAATGGAAACGAATAAGATTGGGTCAGAAGTAAAATAAGCAAACATTAGGTTATATTAATATAAAGGCCTTTGTCTCCAATACATATACAGTACTGTACTCTACAATAAAATTATTTGTAAATTAATTTTATTGCTTTTAATGATCTTTGGAGTCATTCGCCTATCATTTCAATAATAATAATAATTTAATGTTTGACTCAATTGAAGATATTTTTAGAGGCAATAAAAAAAATTAGTTATCGTTAATACATTTAATATTTAAAATAAATAAAATCGATATTTTGTGGCATTTATTCAAACATTCAATTCAATAGATATTTGACTAAACTATCAATTTTTGAGTTAATTATAATATTTTAGTATTTAATCACTTGTTTTAAAACAGATATGAAGTGAAACATAGATTAGATATTATAATAAATTAATTCAATCATTCAATGAAACAATTTTAAAGTAAATAAAATCCAAAATATTTGATTGTATCAAATGAATTGAATAAACAAAAACAAAACTAAAAATATTAATAATAATTAGCAATAAATGCCTTAAAAGGGTTCGCAATGTTATGTATGAATCGTATAATTGTTTGCATTCATTGGACACAATGTGAAAGACATGGAAATAATGGTATTATCAAAGAGTGTATACCTGAGAGACGGCATTCAGTGATGAGTTCGTTGAAGCACTGGTCTATATATGAGGACTGGTCTAATTTGGCCGAAATCCACATATCGTACGGATGATTAATGCCTTTGAGTAGTGTTGAGACGCGATTTAATACACTTAACAATTAAAACAATTTGATTACTGTATTAACAAAGAGTGACAATTGAAGGCATATATTGTATGCATTCGTCCATATGATAGCCTACGATAGGTTTAAAGCACAAACCCATAGTAACGTCATCTGAGAGTTGTTGCAGTTGTAGTGCAGGACTACACCAAACAAACACTCATAGCCTATGCCTTAGTTTTTTATTTTAGCTTTTCTGAAGGATATTCTCGACGACTGACTACTGGCTCAGAGCAGTTCCCAACTGGAAAGAGAAAGTTGTTGTGTTTGGGCATACAGTCAGCACTGGGGGAGCAGAGCCTTGACATCAAATTATTTCAAAATACTTCTTCTCTTCACTCCTAAACATTTGGGTTTGAATTTTGAACGCAATTTTAGACTAATAGGCAAACGCTTTGCACTCTATTTATATCTAAAACTTTACGTCAATTAGTTCTTACAATTAAACTGAAAAATACTATTTTTAAACAAATCTCAAAACATATTTTCATTTCATTTAACCTTACATTCAGATTAAAAGCGTTTCATTTGAGAGAAAGTGTCGTCTATTAAGAAAAAAGTATCCAAAAGTATACTACCTTTCCATTCCTTAACATATCGTTATTTAGGCTCCAATTCTGACAATATCTTTAAGAATAGAGAACAACCGGCTGTTAGACTGTCATCCTTTCCATTATTTTAGTAGAAAATAATCACAAATTAAAATTAAATTTATTTTTTTAATTTAAATCAAAACTTTATTTTTACTAAACGTTCACTTCTTTGGATCGATTGAATTGAAATACTGACGAAAAGAACAGACAAAAAACGAGAAAAAACACTATAAATAAATGGGATTTTTCTCTTTGGATGAATGCTTTGATATGTAATTATTTGCTGCAAAAGATGAGTTGTGAAGGAAAGTCGATTATTTATTATTAATTATAAATTCTTTCAATTGTCAAAACGAGGAAAACTTTAGTGATTTAACCATTTCTTATATGAGAAGTGAATAATTATTAATTATTTAATAAAACTTTTTTTGTCAAATGTATTATGAAATTAGAGATAATAAATACTTCAATTTATATGAATTCGGTTATCAATATCCTATAATCTATACCCGGCTTAGAACTGATGCTAAAAAAATTGGAATCCTTTCCAAATGTTGTATTAAATCATATCAGAGAACAATACAAAATAGTGTAATCAATTCGGTTGACATTTTCAATGTTGCGAATCATGAGATCAAAGTGTTTTATCACATTTTAGATTTGTTTCTGAATAAAAACTTCTTTAAAGTTTATTAAAGAATCGATTTTCAACATTGAATTCAACTTTTAACTAAATCTCGAGAATTGACTGCATTATTAAATCGTACTATAATTGAACAGATATTTCGAAATAATCAAAATAATTAATTTTTTACTTTTGAATGTTTTTCCCATTAAATTGTGGCAACAATTAGACTGTGCCTGAAATGTATTTCAAACAATTTAATGATCCAATGACTTGAATTATATTTCAATTACTTTCACTACTTTCAGGGTTTTTGTTTGACTACTTCCTACTTTTGATTACCATATGACAAGGCTTTGGGCCATAAAAGAAATGTTAATAAGAATTAAAATTTTTGGTTTGTTTTTTGTATAATAAGAAACATTTATTTGTCCTTTTATTTGAATAAGAGAAATAAATTTTGATGTCAAGTAATACTTACTTATTGTCAGTCACTTATTGTATAAGTTGTGTTGTGTTTCACTTTATAGTCGAAGTCTCACTTGAGTTTGCACATCGAGTATGCATTAAAAACTTTTTAATTAACAGCAAAGTTGACAAAAACTCATTCTTTGTTCTACTTATTCCTCAATTCCTTAAATAAGAACTAAACAACAAATACTGTTTAATAATCTTAAACATGTTTATGCTATGAGACACGACTTTAAGATAACTTCTGTTAATAACAGCTCAAATTTATTTTGTATTTGTCTATTAAATACAAATATTTGATAAATAAAGCGTTTGTGAGGGGCAATGAATTTCTATAACATAGTCAGTCGTCAAGCGTTTAAAAAACCACAGAATGGACTTTCCATAAGTTTATGTGAAATTTTGAATTTTTTTTTTTATTATACAATACAGTATATCATATAATGAATAATTTAGTTATTATCGCAACAATTGCTTCATTATAAAAATATGGATATGAACTCAATGTTCAGAATAATTGATAAATGTTTGATATAATTCACTGTAACTCTACTCTTTTGACAACGCATATCAGCACAAAGTAAGTTAGTATTGGCTCAGTTTGTGGAACGGGAATGGAAGAATATTAAATAAACTTACTATGATTATTAAAATGTAAAAGGAAAAGATGAAAATTAAAGTTAAAAGAAACAATTTAGGAAATACAAAACTATTTTGAGAAAAATGTCCCCCGGGGTATAGGGTACTGATAAGAGCAAATTTTTCACAGGGGGTATAGAGTGGGATATTTAGGATATACCCCCACCCCCAGTGTCCACCCCTAACATAAATATACTTAGTACTATTCAAAAAAACCTTCTATAATGACGTTGACCAATGAAAAGATGCAAATATTGTCACCTAGGATTCTGGTCCGAAAAGGATGGTCAGATAGTGTGCTAATTATAAGTTTAATTTGAAATAAAACAAAAGAAAACTAATCGCTAAACACTCGCTCAAAGTCTACTTTCCCTGGACCTGATTTAATTATCTTGACTTAAAATCCTAATCCAACAGAGCATAACCTAATTTGCCTAATCTTATAGCACACAAATTAACTCAGCGCTACCTAACCTATTATAACTTTAACCGAATCATTAATTTAAAGAGACTAAACGTGTAAAGTCTGAATTGATATAAAAATTAATTTATTAAATGTCGATTTGATGTTTTGGAAAATAAATTGAATGTAATTAGTCTAATAAGTATATACTTAAGCAAATTCTGTTATTATTAAAGCTCAAGTAAGATAGTTTGCTTAAGATAGGGTCTATCGCTCACATGTACTGTTATAGTAACAGTATAAGTCAAGTAAATTTCAGCGATTGGCAAAGGGAGGGTATGACGAGCTCACCACTTTCTTAGCGAGATATCACCAAAATGATCAATTAGAGGTACTTGCAACCTTATATAAAGAGGTAAATTTTTTAGCTTACCCACCCCCTCTAATTTTTCAAAAAGGGTAAAAATTTCAAGGGAAATCCGATGAGTTTTTGTCCCTCCCTCCTAAAATTCTAAAAATTTACAAAAAATTTTCAAGAATTTACTCTATTTGAGGCAGGAAGTACCCCTAATTGATCACTTTAGCGATATCACACCTAGAAAGTGGTGAACTCGTCATACCCCCCCCCCTTTGCCCATCCCTCGTAAATTTGCATAACAGTACAATATAGTACATTTACTGTAGAACTCGGTTGAAGTTTTTATAGAGTAGATGTTGTGTATTCGAAAACATAGATTTCATAAAAATCCTTTATTTTCTCAATCAAATTAGTTTCATATTCTAATTAAAAATTGATTGAGAAATACTGAATATAAGGAATTGTTAAGAAATCTATGTTCACCAACACTCAAAGCCAATTGATATGTGTAGTAGTATTCATGAATGAAGATTAAGTATTAACGACTGAGTATTGCATACAATAATTTTTAATATTTTTGGTTGAAATTATCCAAATTCTTAGGAATTGTAGGATCAGTGAACATGAAAATAATTACACAAAAATAATGAGAAGAAAATAATTTAGAATACAATAATGATAATCAACACTATTAAAAGTTGAAACCTTTTTACAATAAGTGCATAAATAAAATAAACTATAATTTATATTATATCTTGTTTGTATTAACTATACTAAGTGTATCAAATATTTTAAAGCTAAGGCATAAAACAACAAGATAAAAAATTTCTCAAGTGGAATTTGTAGCCCTATTGACCAAAAGCTTTGGCTATAATTTCTACCCCTCTAACATATCTAGTATTTATTCTAGAGGCCTTCAAAAACATTTAGAAAATGCATTTTAATGTGAAAATTGTTAAATTTTTGGACATTTTTTATTGCATAAAGATACCATTGAAGAATTTTTATTAAAAATATGCCGCGTGTAATGCCTAGGTTGTGCTTCAGATTTTCAACAATGCACGCTATTCAATTATAAACAGGTCAAGAGCAACATCGTTGTTTATGGATTAAGCAGAATTATTTAAAACGTAATTTATGAATTTTTTCATATAACATTAGAAAAGAAAATTTTGCAACCCCTTGAAACTTTCATATAAAGTTTATGATGTTATTAACATTATTTACAAAATGGCACTGATGTTATTAATTGGTCTCAAAACTCAAGAATTTTTAAAAAGTTTCTAGAATAAATACTAGATATGCTAGAGGGGTAAAATTTATAGCCAAAGCTAATGACCAGTGAGGCTACAAAATTCACTTTAGAAATTTTTTATCTTGCTGTTTTATGTCCGAGCTATAAAATATTTGATACACTTAGTAGATAAGATAATTTTGAGAGTTAATGACGCAAAAAGTTTGGCAAAAATGCGCACAATTTATATAAGGAATACTTTCATCAAAAATCATTGAAATCATATTACGTATGAGTTCTAAAAGTATTTAACGAGAAAAAAACCAAAAATCTAAGAAAAATTATAAATAAGAATTAATTAGAATACAAAAAAAAAAAAATAAATAGAATACAACAATTCTGGAGAAAATGAAATATTGATATATTTAACTAACTTCACCAACAGTCATTCTAAAAGTTTTGGTTATTTTTAAACGTCTTGTATTTTATTCAGATATAACGCTATATTGTCATGAATATAAACAAAAATTAAGGTGCAGAATGGAGGATTTCTTGCAATGAACTGTTTTGCATGCAAAGATTTTTGCTGACCGTCTAAATTTTATGTTTTTTCTAGCTTGATCTGTTCATAATGCAAAAATAGTAATAAGTAATAAATATAAAACGGGTAAATTATTAGCCGGCGAGCTAGGGCCAATTTAATAAGTGTTGAGTAACACTGAGTTACTGATAATTGAGTAATTACTTATAATTAAGAATAAAATAAAACAGCTTTATTCTGTGATTGAAACTTCACCTCAATATACAATTGCGAAGCTGTTTAACTGTACTTAATATTAGAAAAGTTTATGATTA
>JAQFXN010002099.1:0-13452 GCA_034693365.1 Liacarus xylariae
GTGAGCAAATTAAACTTTATTGAAAAGATGTATCCTAATATAAATCGGGATATCTTAACAAATATGTGGACAAAATAAAAGAATTTCATTCGGATGTTTTGAAAACAAGTAGGAAAGAAGTTTGAGCACAACTTTATTGGAATCGTTCCTACGCTGCACTCGAAGAATATCTATTTCTTCACTCTCTTAAACAGATATACATTATGTGTGTTGAAGGGAGTGAATGGAGTAAAGGGAATGAATTCAAAATATATCTGATGGGAATGGGAAGGGAAATGATTGAAAAACAAGGCGAAGGAAATAAAAGGGATTAAAATTTAAAGGCAATTTCTATATCTATTAGTGATTGCCGTTTCGTTTTCTATAACAAACTGAATTAGAATTTCAAAAAATAAAATGAAATGTCGAGTAGAGGTCATAAAACAACTATTCCCTATATTACATCTTAAATAAAATACCTGGATCTAGAACAGCAAGCAACAACTTGAAATATTTCACTAAATAAATGTAAAATTCACTAATTAGCAAATTTTTAATTAAAATGTCACCGGACAATCAATAAAATAAAAGAAAATCCTACTCTGATCAAATTAGTAATCTAATCATTTCTCGAATGTTGTTTCCAATACTATATTTTGTTTCGGAGTTAACATTCTTATTGCAGTTGACATAAAAATATTAGCTTTACTCAATTGAATAGAATTGGATGAACAGGTCTATACGGGTCTTTGAAATACAATATTGGACAACAAATAATATAATTCTTGACTTTAAACAAAAATAATATTTTTACCTTGTAAGATGACCTAGATTAGTTACGCTTCTAGTTTGTAAGAATTCATTGTTAAAAGAACTGATGAACAGATTTGAAATTGTTTTTTGATTGAAATACTTGTAAAAGAATATTTAGAAATTTTTTCACATATTCAATGATCCAATTATAAGAAAGAATTTTATAAAAATTCAATTTTTTTTTATAAAGGAATCCAAATTTATAACTCAATATCTTATACTATTAGATCCACCGACCGATTCAGAACTTTTAAGACACTCTGTTTTATTTTTTTAATAATGATTTTTAATCTTATTTTTAAAATATTTTATTAATTTACTCCATATATTATTTATAAAATTGAGCTCAAGTTAAAAATGACACAATTGTTAAACTCAGTATAAATAAATTCTTCATTCATTCATATATTAAAAGTTTTTAGATTTTAAAAACTAACTATTTTTTAATAAAACAGAATACAACGACGAAAAGCCAGTTTAAATTGTTTTAAAATAAGTGTAAATAACCTTGAATGTTCAAGTTGTTATCCTTGATTTGAATTTAAAACTGTTATGAAAGTACACAGAATTAGAAATGTCTCAATAATTATTTTTCATCCTATGGTTTATTAGCGTTCATACTGTAAACGATTCATTTAAAAATAGATTTCTAGTTTACGAGAATATATTTCAAAATGATTTATTGTGATTGTAAAAGAGATGTTGTAATTATAAATCATATGTCACATACTGTAGAAGAGCTCGTAGGTTAGGTTAGGTTAGGTTAGGTTTTCTTTGATATTATTCGACGGTTATAGCAAAATGATTTCAAATATACGTGAATTTCAAATATACGGGAATCCAGAGTATTGTGGCGAAGAGGAGTGAATGGAGTTTCATGATTGATGACCTTCAACCTCGACCCGAAAGGATAAGGGGTCACGAAAATGAATGAATGAATGAAAATCATATTTTTTTGAAACATGACAGTTTAAACCTGCCTGTTCCTGTGCCATCTCTGGTTTCTGAAACAGGCTGTTTATTTCCAATTCATGTTATTTGGTCAGAAACAAACAATAAAAACTTTCATTAATTTTAAACTTATTTTTACTGATATCTGTAATTCATTGAAAATTAAAACTAATTTTTATGATTTTTTTTACTAAAGTATACTTCCTGTTAGAATTGAACTTTATTTGTCGCCTATATAGTATAAACTACAACAAGTTTATTTCTGCTAATTGTGCAAATGTTAATGTATTCACATTAGTTATTTGCATATACTATACAGTATAATATGCAATATTGCAACAGAAGACCAGAATTTGCAACATTTGGCTTATTTTGGTTGACTTAAAGAATAATTTTATTGAAATAAGAAAAAAAATTGATTCAAATAGTAATTGAATAATGAATGCATTTTTGTGAGCATTATTATATTACCATATATACTGCACTCTTTATGTATTTAGAATATGTACTATAGCAGGGATGCAAAAAATATGCTTAATTAAATTTTAAAAAATTCGGGGGTAAACTGCATTAAATAATAATTATTTAAAGAAAAATCAACTATATGATCACAAGTGAATATTAAGCAAGTCTGAAATTTTTAGGTTGTTCTTTGCTTTGATTTAGAATCATGTAGAAGACTTCTAATCAATATATAAAGCAGGAATGTCCAAAACGCTAAGGGGGTATTGGGGTTTTCTCCAACTTTTTATTCAAAGTGTGGATATATTGTATGTCCATTGATGTAATGTTAACCAATAACATTGCATGGGGATATTTCGGACTGGACCCCTCTTCCACATCCCTGATAGATCATAATTTTAGAATTAATCATATTTTATCATTTTAAATTCATAAATACACTTGAAATCTCTCATAATAAGTAAATCAACTTTACAGGAGTCATAGTAAGAAGTCATAGTAATTATTAATAATACTGTATTACAAATGGGAATTCAATTACATTATAATAATTTAGAACATCACACATATTGACAATAATATGTGCATGCTGATTAAAAATAATTACAGTAAAGTTTGTTGAGTAAAGTCCTGCCACTCACCCTAATGTTCTATTTACTAAACTTATATGAGCCGAAAACAGAAAAAACGAGTTTCGTTTATGGAATTAAATAAGTATTGGTATTACTACGGACTGAGCAATCGGACGATTCTATCTGGAAAGAAAATTCATTAAAAAGTTTGTATCAATAAAAATTGTTCCATTTCCTACTAATTAGTGTATCTGAAATGAAAGTCTAAACTTGAATGGAAGAGGAATCATGAATTAATAATTCAACTATTGTGGACTTGAATAAAAGTTATTATCAGAGAATCAAAAGTCACCTATAAAAACTATTTTATCGGTATATAGTATGAACCTAGGAGTTAGGATGTTGACAAATCGTGACTTGAGGACCATTTTAGGGAAGTTTTATTTTAACTATAAATAACTATTTCATGGGTTAACAACTATTTTAACTATCGATAACTATTTTAGTTATTTGACAAATATTATAGTATTAATTAAAGAATAACAAAGTAAATATTGAAATAATTCCAATTATAAAAGGATATAACAATTAAAATTGATATTTTATTTGTAATTCATTCAGGATTAATTTTTTAAGTACAGTAAAATTTTAGTTTCTGAGTATTTGTTGAGAATTCTTTGATGTTAGAAATATTAAAAATGTTTTATGCAACTCTAATAGGGAAAATATTGAGCAATGTCAATCATTCTAAATCACGTGTCGCTAAGAAGTATACCTGAAAACTAACCCTGTTTCAAAAATTTTGAATATGTCGTTTTAATTTTAATAGCCACATTCAATTATTTAATTCTTATTTTATTCCCCTTTTAAAAGAAAGAAGAAATACTTTAAGATTTAAGAGTGTTTTTTAAATGTTTCGTCAGAATGTCAGGGTATTTTATACTATCATTTGAGGGAGATACATATCATTTAGAAAGAAAATGGTAGCTTTTAGAGTGCTCAAAAACAAGAAATAACACTTATTTTACAATAGAAACGCAAAAATTCTCAAATAATATTGTAGAAAATGCTTTAATTGAATGTTTAAACTGATATTCAAGGTACTGTATCTATAGTGTGTTTGATAAGTCCATTCCCATTGTTAACAGCGCGCGATAGGCTATTTAGTGCTTTTTCATAGTCTAGAAGTTTGTTCTATGATTTCTTGCGAAAGAAAGAGTCATAAGTTTTCAGGTTTTATTAAAAGTAATAAATTGAGACAAAATGAATAAAATAAGTGCAGACCAGAGCCCGTATAGTATTGAGGAAAGATTGACCGCTTATGTTTGGGTTCACAACAAACACATTAATGGTAAAAGTATTGCGGAAATTAAAGTTGACTCTCATTATGCGGTATCAACTCATTATGGGGTAATGTAAAGGGAATTATAACGACAAAGACTTTTGAAAACACTAATCAATTGCGTGAAACAATCAATTATACATTCAATCAAATTAGTTAACAAGAATTAGAAATATGTCTAAGAGAACTTGGAGAAGAATAAGGCCATGTGCAGAAAACGAAGAACAGCTATATTGGACTATTAGTTGGGTTTTACATTCAGTTTATTGTAAATTTAATTTTATGTCTAAGTTTTCCCATAATTACTATTTTTTTACTGTAAATCGTTTTTATATATACTTTATATTTGTTCGCATAAATGTTCCAATACTTTTATTCAATGCAATAATCTATTTAATAGAAAATTTTCCGAAAACGTAGAGTCTATTTCTGAAAATATGAGCAAAACTTTGTAAATCTAATCGCGAGGTTTTAACAATGGGAATGGACTTATCAAACACACTATAGAAAGTAAATTCGTTAGATTAAAGTGATTTGAATTTAAAAGGACTCTGATTCTAAAGGATTATACTACAGAGCCAATACAGCAGATAATATTCAATCAGTAAAGATAAATTAAACCAATAGTTTTAGAAAGAAAGCTTTCTTTTACTCTATTTTAAGCATCTACAACAATTTTATTATTATAAATTAGTAAAATCCTTTGAAACGTTGTAAAATGTTAAATATATCTTGGCTTAATCTTATGACAAATTCAAATATCTAACTTAAAATTTAATTTGTATTTTAAAGCAAATTAATATTTGTAATATAACTTAATATAAGTCATACAGTGATCAGGGGTCGCCAAGGGGGTATAACCTAAATACCTGCTCAAAGTATAAGATATTGCAAAATATCTGCTGATCTTTTTTCCATAGTTAAAAGTTTTTATTTTCCACCTTTACATTTTTCATATTTTGGTATTTGGTGTGCCTTCCTCTCGTGCAGATCAATCAAATCTCATCAATATTATAAATAACAAATTAAAAATAAGATATAAAATTAAGCAAAACAAATTGGATTCAAAAAATGTTAAGAATTTCCAGTTTTGACTAAAAATGATCTGATCAGTCTAATACTAACCTAAACATTAAATTGTAAAACTAATTATACTAGGTTTTTGTTTTGAATAAATTTAGAATATTAGTTATAAAATAACTACCAAGATCATATTTAAGAATAACATAAATATAAGGTTCTAATTTATACTGCAGTAGATGCTGGACAATAGTTATAGACAGAGATGATCAAAGCCTTACCCGTCAGTAGAGGCCATAACTGAAGAGCACTCCTTTTGAAACGCACTACCGAAACAGAACTAATTTATGCCATATGTTATGGTATGTGTAGATTCAAAAGGAATGCTCTTCAGTTATGGCATCTACTGGCGGGTAAGGATGTGATCAGCTCTGGTTACAGATATATTTAAAATCAGCTATTTCTAGCAAAAATAATAGAAGTATTCTATAAATATTTATGATAGATGAATTATTCATTAATATTATTGCTATATCTTAATAAGAACTTTAAGTACATGCAATTTATGAACTTCAGGTTAAATCTAAATAATAATTAATATTCAAAGGAACGGGATTGATCCAAGACGTGAACAACAAAATAAATTGCGAAATAATTATCAGCAGTTTCAAATATACAAAAACAACTTGTACCCTTGAGAAAAGTGTTTTAAACAGGATTTAAATTGCTTTAACTATTAATTTTTGGAACAAATTGTAATATAATTGAGTGTATTTTAAAAATAGCTAATCATTTCTGATCTTTTTATATAATCTTTATAAAAATCTATATTGCTAAATTTTTAAACTTATTCTGCATCAAAAACGCACTTATTGGACATCATTATTCATGAATAAATTGTAATGAAATTTACGTCACTATTACCTTATGCATTGCCACTATTAGGTGCAGTTGTGCTTTCATTGAATAGTACAATAATGTAATGTGCTCTTAAATAATTTGTTATTTCTAGAAATAAAAATCTATTTTGCAGAAAAAATAAAAATGCTAATAGAATATTGAATAAAATTATTGATTTTTTAAAAATAAAAGCTACTTTATTTATTTTATAAGTATTTTTCAATAATATGTTATAAAATAAAGTTAATTAAGAGAAGAAATTATTTTTATTTCCAACATGGAATCTTTTAATTTTAACATAATTGAAATCAAGTTAAACTTTTAGAATTATATGATGAATGATAATTTGCCTAAAATTTGTGCCGTTTGTGGTGATAAAGCTTATGGTTTGTATAAAATAAATTACAATTAACAAATTGATTTTTGCTTGATACTAATAATAAATTATTATTGTTTGCTATTAATAGCAAATATTAAATTTTATTTAGCACCAATGATATTTGTAGCATAATATATGAAAGGAAACTATGAAAATTATTAAATGAAATATTAAATAGTTTAGAAATTTTTATAATTTTTCTTTATATCAACCTAGGACTATCAACTAAAAATCTAATATTGCAAGGGCATATTTCAAATTTATATAATTTTTCAGAACAATTTAGTTTAAACTTTAATATAGCAATATTGTATTTAAACTATAGTATTTATTTACAGTATTTAAACTTTGATCGTAAGTTAGATATACCGTAACAAGAATTGTTCAAATATAACGTTTTAGTAAGACTGATAAATTAATTTTATTTGAGAATTTCGAGTAATACAGGAATTACAGGACTAAAAATTTAAACAAATACTACAAAAAATTTAATTATAAAACCACAGTTTAAAATATGTCGATTATTTTTGTGCAAGATTGAAATTTTTCTATGAATAAATAATTTTGTTTCTATTTACTTCAATTTTTTAAGAAACTTATTATAATATGTTTAGTTAAGCTATAACTAGTTCAGATCCATAATTTTGTTTGTTAATCACAATAATTATGTAATTTTTATTAATTTTTAAAACTTATCTTTCATAGTAAACAATTTCGGTGCTCTTACGTGTCAGCCGTGTAAAGCGTTTTTTAGAAGAAATGCTTTAAGGAATCAGGTTAATTTTTTAAATATAACTTTAAAGATAAATATCTTAAAAGTAGCTGACATTGAAATATTTCATTTAGATAGAAATATTCAGTATCAAATTCTAAGTCAAAATCGTATTTAAGTTTGCAAAATAATTTTTCCTACATTCTTAAGTGGAGCTCATATTTTACTTGAGACATTTTGCTTGCCAGGTAACCGATCTTCTACATGGCAGGTGGTCTATGACTTTTGTTACAGATTGTATATATCATATTTATAGATATCGTTCGAATCCATGTGCCCCAAACCCATGTGCCCCAAATTATTATAACTGACCTTAACAAAAGTCACCCTAGGTTCCCATAAAAGGAATCCCAAAAAGATCGATTCCCAAAAAGTCGAAAAATACAAATACAATAGATTTTGTCCTAAAAGTGCGATTTTTAAAATAGATCGGAAATAACTTAAAAAAATACTTTATGACAAAGTAATTCAATCTTTAACTATAATATTTATATTTAAATTAATTATTAAACTAAACAGTCGTACTTATAATTACAATAATATAGAATTACCTAAAATACCTAAAATAGAATATTGGATTGGATTAGCCCTAAAATATAGAATTAAATACATTCTGTATATTGCAGAATTAAATAAATGTTCCGTTTCATGGTCGGAGATCATAACCACTATACGACCAAGCTATTTCCAATAAACTTTAAATTTAAAAATACTAATAAATTAAACTTCTTATAAACTTATTATAAATAGTATTTTTAAACCAAAAAGTTATTGGAGATGTTTTTGACTTTTTGGGAATTGATCTTTTGGAGTGTAACAATCTAAATTACATATAGAAAATTGACAAATCTCATATTAAAATTATTTATTTTTTAATTATAGGAAACATTCTATTGTTATTTCAATGAAAAGTGTATTATCGATAGTTTAACAAGGAAGTTCTGTAAAAAATGTCGATTAAAAAAATGCATCATGGCTGGAATGAAAAAAGTATATATAAAATCAAGAATTTTCCTATTTTAATTATTCTAATTTGAATTAATATTTACAGTATATTAGCATTAATTTTTCCTGATAATTTATATCTTAACATATTGTAAATATTCTTTAAGCATCAGTTTTCTGTCTCAAATGTAAATATTTTATGACAAAAGTGTTGCATATTTTTATTTATTATGTTTTCCAATATAGTTAATAGGAGTATGGCTTTGACTTGTGAACAGAATTCTATAAGCTTGTTCAGGAGGGGTAGCCAAGGTTGGCTTAGTCAATAGGGGTATAGGTGGGTGTATTTTGAGAAAAATTTCTCAAAAAGTCAAAGGGGATATACAAATTTTCAAAATATGCAAAATATACAGGGGGAGTATTATCAAAAAAGCAGATTATTGCTTTAGAAATTTATTGGCACTATTTATTCATTATAGAGTACATAAAACTGAATAATATTGTAAATTATCAAGTAAATTTTAATTACTTACTAGTTTGTAGAGTTTTATTAATATGTAGAGATTTGTTAGGAGGAAATATTCGCATGTTATTGCAGAATGTTGATTTTGAATGATAGTTTTAATCTTTTATAAGAAAACAAAACAGAAAATAATAAAAGCTAAAAATTTTAGAATTTACAAAAAAATTAATACCAATTATGCATAAATATTTTGCTAAAATGATATGGGAGACCTCGTTTTCTTGTGCATACATGTACAATTAAATTCAGATAAACGGAGTGACAGAATGTAAAGTATTCTTTCTTTTAAAGCTTGAAAAGGAAAAGAAACTGCATTTAATGAGTGATATTTAGTAATTAACAAGAAATATAAAATCAATTTTTTAGCTCGTATTCCTTTAGGAATTCGTGCTTATAGATTCGAGATTTCTGTTGTTTATGTATGTGTCCATCCCCCCTTCCGTACCACCACCACCTCCACCCACAAATATGCCGTAATTTATTTTTTCATTGGAGAACTTTTAGACTATGAAAAGTTTAAATAATAATACTAGATCATTGTTATTTTAATATTTATCCATCTCTTCAAACAACACTTTAGGAACTAATCTTAAATGACAGCAGAAAACTATTATTGCAGCAAATCTCAGAAAGTGCTAAACAACAACAACAAAGAACTGACAGAAGAAAACCTAAAGATGAAAAGGCTGTTGATTTTAATAGAACTTCAGTTAATAATTCAGTTGAATTAAGAGATAAGTGGAGAGACTATAAGTTTAGTATTCAAAGTAGTGTTGATATCAATGGAATAGAAGATTATATTAACGAAAATATTTTCGATGACATCTCAAAAAATATTAATAAATTCTGTACAGAATTCAAATGTACAGACACTGCAATCTCGACACCCATTCAATACTATAAGAATAATTTCCACGACATTGAAGTCTATAAGTTGTCTGAATTGTTAAGAGTTATGAAACCATTCAAAGAACTTCAGCCAAGAATTCCGGACATTAAAGATTCGTTAGAGTCATTAGAAATTCATTTCGCTGAAGACGTTAGAAGTTTTACAAATATTACAAAACATTTGAGTGCATTCACAGAGATGTGTGAGAACGACAGGATAGCACTCATCAAATATGGTTGCGTTGAGATTATAAGTATTCGGTCCATTGATTTATATGACTCTGAGAATCAAAGCTGGAATGTTAAAGTGGTTAGTGGTTAATGCTTTTGACAATTATTTAAATAATTTATATAGAGCTTGTTAATTTTAATAGTGCTCATGAATGTGTAAACAAGTTCAGTATATCTCCGCTTTCAAAGTAGAAACGAAAATATAACCTCCCTTTCTTCAAAATCGGAGATAAAAAATCTAGTTAAAAGCCATCAATTTACACATTTTAGGGAAATATGCTTAATTTAAAATTAGATAAGCTTGTATTTTTACAAATTTCTGTTAGTTCTAATAAACAAACTAATTTATTTTAAGATGAATTTTTGCAAACCCATAAACATCTAGTTCAGTGGGTGTCACTAAATATTTTGAGGTGGTTTTCCAATTTAGATATACAGATTGGTATATGTCTGATACAATGTTTAATATATAGCAACGTGTAACTTATTAAGTAATATCTTAATCAAAAAGATGGTAAAACTTATATAGGTAAGGGTATATTTATATATCAAGGAACAATAATAATAATATATCAATAATCAAAAATATGATCCAATAAATTGAATCACTATTCAGACATTACCAATCTGTATATCGAAATTGGAAAACCACCTCAACATATTTAGTGACACCCTTTGTTCTAGTTTTTACTATTAATAATCATTAAAATAAATTTCAAACTCAGTTTTAAAAAGAGAAAAAATAAACAGGTTTAAAATATACTCTTTATGAGATATAATGAAGAATTTTCTGTAGCTACATAGAACAAATATGTATGGTAACATATGGCCTAGGTGAAGTTAGCTGAAGTATATTAGTATTTGGAAAATATTTCGAAACTAAAATATAATATTTTAATATCTTGGTAGATTAAATTTACAAAGATTATTTATGATCTAGTTGACATATAAATAATGTTTGGCATGGCAATTAGACAATAATAACTTATGAACATTTCTAGAATAAATCTAATTCCAAAATACCATTGGATATATTGAAGTATGCAAATTACAATCTGTACGATTACACTAAACAGTTTTTTGATAATTCATCAAGTTTACTAAAGGAATTAGATTCGGACACAAATCTAATTGATTTGGTAAGTCAATTGAAAAGCTTAATAATACATCATGAAAAACTAACTAATTAAATTTTATCCATAGATGATAGCAATACTACTTTTCAGTCCCAATCGACCGAACATTATTCATAGGGATGTCATTAAGTGAGTGAATTTGCAATTATTTTTCTTATTACTAACTTGAATACAATGAATTTTATTTATATTTCATGCTGGTAAAATATTACCTATTGTCACCTTTTTTATTTCCTGTCGATGTGAAGAGCTCTCATCGGCAGTCGTTTTGAAACAACTTAATATGAAATTTCTTAATTTTTTCAAAAATAAAGTTCAAGGATTCTGAAACCATTAAAAAAAGTTTAATACAGTATTAATATTTAAAACGTCAAAAAATGAATTATTCATTAATAATTATAAATATTAATTTTTTGACTACATTTGGATAGTATAAAAGATTGAAGATGAGGGGCAAATTCAAGTTTCTAAAATTTATATCACAATAGGATGTTGCATTTCATTTGATAACTTATATTTAATTTGTCTTCAATTCTGCAATCGATTCAAATCAATTGAAATCAATATTAATTATAAAATTAAACATATTTTAGTAAACAACTCGACATTTGTTTTACTTAATACTGAAACCAAATGAAAGTGGCCGGGCTAAGAATGTCTTTTCTTTAAAATAATATTTTCTATAGGATTTAGGAAAAGACATTCTTACCCCTTGGTTTCAGTAGTACAACACTTTTATGCATTAAAGTTGTTTCAAAACTGCCGACGAGACAATCTACAGGAAATAGAAATAATCGATACTCGGATACTCGGAAATAATAATAGGAAATCTGTTTTACCAACCTGAAATATAAATCAAATTCATTGTAATGCTTTAATTTTTAATAATATTTATTATTATTTAGTTTACAACAAAAACTATACATTCATTTACTACAACGCTATCTACGACTGAAGTACTCGAATGTATCGGAAGTCGAGGCGGATTTAAAATTTTTTAAACTTATGAATACACTATCGGATGTCTATATATTGAGCGAATTAGTGCAGAACCAGATAAAGGATAAAAATCGGGGAAGTTATGAACCATTGCTTAAAGAAATATTTGACCTAAAGGGTCAAAATTCGATCTTAAATAATAATGATAATATTTCAAATATTGAATAAATAAATGAAATAATTTTTCTAAAAAATGTCTAATTATTATTTAAAGAGATCAGTAATATTTAGCAATTATAAGATTTGATGCACACTTAGGTTCTATTGGAAACTCTCAATATTGTATTATTTAATCACAAGTGAGAGTTGTGAACAAACAATTGTGTGGGAAGTCTAAGTCTGTCTAAAGTTTGCAGTAATAAACAACTTAAAGCGATTCAGACTTTTAAACATTTGTAAAATTTATTGCTGATATTGGACCCGACTCTTCTCCTGCTGTCCCAGGAGCTAAGTGTTTGGTTCATAATCTGAGATCTGTTCCTCAGATCTCTTGTGCTGACGATGAGAGACAATAAGTTTGTGAAACAAATTTGTTCACAACTCTTACTTGTGATTAAATACTACAATATTGAGAGTTTCCAATCAAACCTAAGTTCTGCATCAAATCTTATAATTGTTAAATATTACAGTTTTTAAAGTCATGAAACAACACAATTACTTAAAACTTAATCTTAAAGAGATCACCTAGAGCTACAGTTAAATTAACCTCCTGCAATTGAAATCGTCAGAACAACCCTTGACATCTTCAGAATATATTTAAAATACTTTCTCTGCACCTGTTAACTTTTAATAGATCTTGGTCGTTTTTTGAATTATGTTTTTATTAACTCATTAATATTAAATGTACAAAACAGAGTTCAAACTCAACCAATGTTGACACTGATTTTGAACCAAGCTGAAAATCAAAAAATTCTCGAACAGATATTTAATAATTTAAACAATGTGATATTATAGAATTATTTTTATTAAAGCAATCTTTGTGAACAATTCCAATTACTAAATAAAAACTATAGATTGGGCATTGCTAAAATATTACACCAATCGTTTCACTAATATCTTCATTGAATAATACCATATGAATAACTTCCAAGAGGTGACCAATGTATCTTTTTTTATTAAATAAAATATGAATAAGTGTACTGAATCAGTAATTGTCATATTATTAAAAATAGTTATAATCAGAGCTGATATAGTCGATACTTTATTTTGATAACAATCTGACATTGAATCAAACGAACTTATACTAAATCTATAGATTCCAATAAAGTTTGCATTAGCTTGTTTGAGTCAATATCAGATTCTTATCAAAAAAAACTATTGACTATATCAGTCATAGTTATAATCAGTAATGTGCACCATTCAAATTTCCCGGTTAATTTACATAGTTACTTCTTCCACATCATTTACATCGATAAAACCGTGTTCACGGATTTGTAACATTCATAATCAGCGATGTGATCTAAGGGCTTGAATCAGATAAGAGATTGAAACTGAATCATATCTACTAATACAAACTCTATAGATTTCAATGGAGTTCAAT